>JASPKZ010009026.1:0-191505 GCA_030220185.1 Diploptera punctata
TTTCTCTCCTATCTTTCTTCTACTTTCTTCATCTCTCTCTCTCTCTTTCTATAGTTTACAATGTCAGCAACATTCTTCATTAACACCATTTCATATTTTGCTATTTTTTTTAATAACCTACACTTTCTCATTCTGACGATTGAATGGTGTCTCAAATACTCTCCCCTTCTCTATTTATATCAATTTACCCTTTGCTTGCTACTTTTTCATCTGAAGATTCCACATTTTCAAATCTATTCACAATTTTGAGCCCGTATTCTTGATGTAGTTCAACATTTTTTATTTTTTAAATTCATTCTTTTAGATGTATCTTTTGTGCTTGTATCTGTCATAAGAGATAACCGTTCTCTGATTTTTTGCCTGACCATACGATGATCCGAAATACAATCTATCTCCCTAACTGACCTTACGTCAATAAAGCTACGGGATCTGTCTGACTTTATTTCACCGTCTGGAGACATCTACAGGTGTATATTTATGAATATCACTATTCTGGGATGTTCTGGTATAAACAATGTTTTTTTTTTGACAAGACACAGGTGAATAATCTAACCCCATTGTTGTTATTATATCCATTAAGACTGAATTTGCATACTGTTTGTCAAATTATATATTTCGGTTTCATATTTACTTCAATCTCCTATAACAAGTTCTATATACGGATTCTAATTCTTCATAAGACTCGTCCTTGATCTTTCATCCTTGTCTTCTATTGGACCATGTACAGTTTTATTGTAACGGACTGTCAACAGCACGTAAGGCTTACTGCCCGTGCGACCCATATTTGTAAATCAAATTGTAAATATCTTACCTTTTGTTTAATAAAGTCCTACTACTACTACTACTACTACTACTACAATTACGATATCATGTCGTTTACGATTTAAAATTACTTATGAAATCCAATCGCAAACAAAGCTATCATCTCTGATAGAGGACATGATCTTCCTTTTGTTTAAAACAAAAAAGTTCTGAATTCTGATCTCGCTGCTGTCCAGTTGTATGTATAACGAAAGGTTTCTGATTCCTGATTACCTTGTACTGGCTCTGCAAAACTACTATATCCAAGAGAGATAAAACTACTTCCTGTGTTAATGTTTTTGGTGCCCCACTATTGTTTATATTCTAACAGTCCATATTCCCAAGAACATGTCCCTATGATTAAAAATTTGCTGTGACCCCTTTTTTTATAGTTGAACATTGTCGCTCTTTTGAAGAACTTCTTTTAGACTGACTTATTGCCGTTGACCTGTCCGTCTTGGACGGACCCTTCCAGCAAGAACTTAAAGTTTGTAATTGTGAATTGGTTATAAGTTTAGTACAAAAAGTATAAATTCGGGCTTAATATCGAAAAGTCCTATCGTAAACCATTGATCAAACGTTATTTATTACATATTTGATTCTGTTTTAACTCATTTATAAAATAACATTTAACTATAGCCATAAACTCGATATGCGAGTCATACGGATGTTAATATAACTGATGTTTCGAATTTGGAAAAATGGCAATAAAGGTAGTTTTTTTTTTAACAATAATTCGAGGTAATACAATTTCAGTACAGCACATTATAAACTCTCTACAATTTCGAAATTTGATTTAGTGTAAGATTCGTTTCAAAATTTTCAGAAAATGTTATTACTGCATTATCTGTTATCCTAAGATTACACCATTATACAATTTTTAAACAATTAACAGAATTTTAATATAGATAAAAGTTATTATTATTGCTGCTGCTGTTACTGTTGTTGTTATTTATATTTATAATTATTGTTATTGTTGTTATTATTGATATTGCTATTATTTTTGTTATTGTTGATTTATTGTTATTGTTATTTTTGTTATTATTGTTTTTATTGTTGATATTGCTTTATTAGTGCTGGTAAATATTATTTTTGTTATTATGTAATTATTCTTATTATTATTATTATTATTATTGTGATTGTTATAATAATATTAATTGTTGTTTGTTAACATTGTTGGTTGTTATTATTGTTATTTTTTATTGTTATTATTGTTATGATTATTGTTATTATTGTTATTATTATTGTTATTATTGTTATTGTTATTATTATTATTATTATTGTTATTATTGCTATTGTTATTATTGTTGTTATTGTTATTATTGTTATTGTTATTATTATTATTGTTATTATTGTTATTGTTGTTATTGTTATTGTTATTATTGTTATTGTTATTATTGTTATTGTTATTATTGTTATTGTTATTATTGTTATTGTTATTATTGTTATTGTTATTATTGTTATTATTGTTATTGTTATTATTGTTATTGTTATTTTAACAACATTGAGTACTTCAGCCACGGTTATAACCCAGGAAAGATAATGAGCTATACGGATAGAAATAAATATCAGGTGGTCACTTAACTTAGAATTTTATCACTTGCAGACAGGTTATCAGTAAGAACTCTTTTAGCTTTTGTCCATTTTATGAGCTCCTATAGCGATCCCCGTCATTAGTGATGGCTGATGAGGATTTTCCAATTCATACCAGTCGATCGGCTGTATAAACTTTTTTTTCTTCTATTAATCTGATAGAGAAACGCCGTCTGCTCAATACCATATACCACTGTTACGCATGCTGTCATATCCATCTATGGTCCCAGATATGAACTAATGAACTCCATAGAGATAACTTTCTCACGAAGCATACTTTATACAGAATGAATGTAAGTACGCATAATTTAACTATATATTTTTTTTATTAGACCCTTATATCGTATACAATTAACATGTCTTATAAACTTTAGTCGTAGTTTTACAGGAGTTTATTGGTGCATTACATCATAACGATGGTGAGAACTAATCTGTTTTTCACGCAACAGAGGTGCATAGGAAACGTGAAATTGCATTAATGTTTCGTTTGATATTGTTAATCTCATGATCGGATTGAGTAAAAATTCAATTAAAAAGAGATATGAAATAAACATTTCTTATTAATGCTACGAGATCTATTAATATTGCGTTACATGTTTAATCTAAAATATCAAAAATAGATATGCCAAAGGGATTCTAGTTCCCTCAAACAATTTATTTTTTTGTAAGTGTATTTGAAAGTACTGTAATATAAGATGCTCTCATGGACGTCATAATTTCTACCTCCAGAAATTTCACGTCGTCTGCGTTCGCAAACAATACACCATGACCTTGTCAGTCCAGGTATAAAATATCTGTCCGGATCATTTATTAGAATACAGATTTCAGGCTCTAGAAATTGTAGATTTAATCACCTAAAATAGGCTTTAAACTATAAATTTGGTTCCACAGAATACTACTTCAGACTTTAAAAATAGTGCCACGTAATAACAATATCAGTAACGTGTAAATTGATTAATAGTCAACTATATTAAACGTATTTGAAGAGAAAAATTATACGCTCAGACCGGGACTTGAACCCGGGACCCTTGGTTCTCTAGACCAAGTGCTCTACCAACTGAGCTACCTGAGCAAGTACCGATCTAAACGCAAATCTCTCTCTATATACATTGTAATTCCCATCCACCAAATTTATTAAACGTGTTTATTGACCACATAGTAACATTATTGCGTGTTTTCATATTATTTCAAAACCCTAATAAAATAAGGCTCAAAAACCGTAAATAGGCATAATTAGAATAAAATATACATTTTTAGGCATAGTTAACCACTTCCAGGTGGTATAACTTTTCATGGAACATGTATATATATATATAATTGGTTTTCATTTATTCATTTCATTCATTCATGAAAAAATTGCATAAATCCTAAAATCCCAGATTTAGTACAGGATTTTCTTTCACTGTTTGTCCGACTATATCTGTACTTGCCACGTGGTACAAGGATTCTCCCTCGGGGAGATGGTTAAGCAAATTATTTAAGGCGCTACGCTTATTTCCCTACAGAGAGAAGGAACATAATCCCTAGACCACCGAGGCAGGCCCTTATTTCACTCACATTAAGCAAAAGTTATTAGGTATGGTATGCAGAAAGCTACACATAAATGATCTATTTATTGAAAGACATGCGTGATGATGATTTCAGGTTACTGAACTAAATTCTTAAGCGAGGAAGACAAAAGTATTTTCTGACGACTATGATACAGTGGAAGTTAAGAACATATTAACAAAGCAAATAGAAGATAGATTATATATAAAGTCTGAAATCTCTCGGTAAAATCGGATAATCATACGAGTTCAGTCTATACCGGTCCATCCCCACGTGGGGACAAGGATGCTCCCTATCAGAGGAGTTAATTAATCAAGCTATTACTCGCCCAAGATAAATCTGTCCGCGGAAAAATCCTTAGAATGTGGTGTCGATTATCATCCTCCTCTTACTCTGTTGCCACTTGTCCCTTGTGTTGTGTTATTTGACCAGGAGGGAAGAACTGGCAAGTACTGTGCTTTTTTAAATGATCCGAAACCTACAACAGTCGTCGACTAAATGACTAATTTGACAACCATATACTGATCTTTCACATGTGCTATTGTAGCATTTGTACAGAGACAGAATAACTTAGATAACAGTTGCTGCCAGAGATCTATCAGATCGGATCGTGGTGTAATGGCGTGTTAGAATGTTTTAGGAGGGGTCAAGCGCGAAGTAAAAACATGCAACTTTTTGGGCACAGTAAGGAAGTTGAGGGATAACAAAATTGGAGATTAATGAAGAAAAATGTATTATTAATAATTAGAACCTCAATATGGGACTTGTTCTTGTGGAGAAGTAGGATGAATATGGTATTTGCAAAATTTGATTTACACGTGCGATAAAGACTTCCCCTTCAGCCGTGAAGACTTAACTTGGGCGAGTTATAATTTATTTACGGTTATTTCCATACAGATGTCAGCGAGTAATATGTTGTTAGCACATCGCCTCAAAGATATATCTAGCAGCAACTATGATATTACTTGGATGCTAAATGCCGATTAAATGTTGCAAGCTCTAATATAGACTTGAGGTTCTCTTGCTCGAAAATCTTCAGACTCGGGCACACAGCTTAAAGTTCCTCGCGGAGGACTTGTCCCTTCGATTTTTCCATCTTAAAAAATCACAGATACCGGCTGAGTTCGAACCTGAAGCCCTTGGGACGAGAGGCAAGAACTTAACCCCTAGAACACCGAGGCTAATAGAATGACACGAGAAAGAAGAATAATTTTCCGGTACTTAGTACTTTATTTACGACACTCTTTAACAAACCATGTCATTAGTTTCGCAATTAAAATATGGGTGGAGAGTTTAGTTCAGATGCTCTTACTTCAGACTTGAATTATTTATGTGCCGTAAATCTACGACACGGGGATCACGGTTTAACTTCCGTTCAGAGAAAAGCATTGATTGGGATTATTATGCCTTACGAATCCAAGTACCCTGTTGAGATGTGAAACCGCAAACCAAGAAACAAAGAGAGAGAATAATTTTCCATAATATGCATATTCTCTTCGCTTTGTAGCTTTATTAGCAAAAATGAAACTTAATATAAAATTATGGAAAATTCACCTGAAAGGTCCGTCTCCTCAACTTAATTAATCATTTAACTGTAGCGCTTTCGGGAATTGTCCCATCATCGGCAGGATTCAAAACTGGTGAGATTAATTAAGTTGAGGAGACGGACCTTTCAGGTGAATATTCCATAATTTTGTATTAATTTTGAATAAACCTCAACGGAACACATCATGAATCTTATAAAAGTTAAAAATGAAACTGCTTCACTGAACAATTTGAGGTAGGGAATGTAGAGCTCGAAAAGCCAGCGAACGATATTTGAAAGCAAACTTATGTCACATTTCCTAGTATTACTGTTTTCCAGCTGATTTACAGCTAACATGTGCACAAGTTTACATATACAGTAAAATCTCTTTATTCGCGGTTCCCTTATTGGAGTTTTCATTATTCGCGGGTTAAGAAATTACGACGCAGTTCCAGTATTCGCGACTAATCATTTCTTTATTCGCGGATTTAGTTCGTATGTTAAAATGATTAGTATCCTTTATTAACGCATCGGCAACTTTTTTACTGCAGGCACGTGCCAAGGCGACTTTTACACAAAAAGTGATTCAAACCAAATGGACCAAATTAATATCAAAGTAAAACAAGCCTTAATGTCACTAAGCCTAAAGTTCGTTTTTAAAAGCCACCGCCGTCGTATTTCACGTGCCGCTATATCCGTTATAAATGCCGTCCTAGCCATTATCGGTGTTTTATTGTTTCAACTTGTCATTCGTTGCAATAATTTTGATTGAATAACACGTGTCTCTTCTGCTTTGTTGCCAATTTATAATGTCCATTAAAGGAAAGAAAATTAGTTTCGAAGCGGAAAAAAGTATTGTTGCCGATTAAGTAAAAACAGAAATGCTTGACCGTTACACGTCGGCGAGTCGTTTGCGATGAAAGATCTTTTAAAAGCGGCAAAACAGGAAACAAATTACTAACTTCTTTAAGCCTTTTCCTAAGCCTGACATTAATAATTAATAGAAATTGTTCAAAATCTCTCATTAATTGATTTTACATTGATAATTTTAATTTGACTCTGGAACCTTGGAACGTATCCCTTACATAGCCATACAAATTACCATTCCATATTCGCGGCATTTTGCGGAACATATCCCCAGCGAATAAGGAGCTTTTACTGCAATGTGATATTTATTTACATTTAACTAGGAAGTCATGATGCAGAATTTGACCTGACTCCCCTCGATTACTATCTATGGGAATATTTAAGTCACTTGTGCCTGAGACTCAGTGGAAACGGACATGGAATTAGTTACCAGGGTTGTAGCTGCTTGTGATGTGATTTGAAACACACCAGGTACACATGTATATTTTGCGGAACATATCCCCAGCGAATAAGGAGCTTTTGCTGCAATGTGATATTTATTTACATTTGACTAGGAAGTCATGATGCAGAATTTGACCTGACTCCCCTCGATTACTATCTATGGGAATATTTAAGTCACTTGTGCCTGAGACTCCAGTGGAAACGGACATGGAATTAGTTACCAGGGTTGTAGCTGCTTGTGATGTGATTTGAAACACACCAGGTACACATGTATATTTTGCGGAACATATCCCCAGCGAATAAGGAGCTTTTGCTGCAATGTGATATTTATTTACATTTGACTAGGAAGTCATGATGCAGAATTTGACCTGACTCCCCTCGATTACTATCTATGGGAATATTTAAGTCACTTGTGCCTGAGACTCCAGTGGAAACGGATATGGAATTAGTTACCAGGGTTGTAGCTGCTTGTGATGTGATTTGAAACACACCAGGTACATATGTATATTTTGCGGAACATATCCCCAGCGAATAAGGAGCTTTTACTGCAATGTGATATTTATTTACATTTGACTAGGAAGTCATGATGCAGAATTTGACCTGACTCCCCTCGATTATTTCCTATGAGAATATCTAAGTCACTTGTGCCTGAGACTCCAGTGGAAACGGACATGGAATTAGTTACCAGGGTTGTAGCTGCTTGTGATGTGATTTGAAACACACCAGGTACATATGTATATTTGCCAGGATATGGAAGAATCTTGTACGCCGATCTCATTATTGCATTGATGTTGGTGGCCGTCGGTTTGAGCAACTGTTGTAAGATGTAAAATGATGCGATAATTGTCAATGATGCTACTTACAATCAACTAATAATGCAAATAAAATACTACACAGTGATATGATAGAAGAGTTTACTACCATATCTCTTTAAGCAGACTTCTCGCACCTCAGGTTCCCAATCTCAAATTGTTGAGTGAAGCAGCTCCCAAGTTGTTTATTTTTTGCACCCTATTACAGAATTACTTTGTATATCGGACAAAATTAATTCAGTAAATTTATCAGAACTTTTGAATTTGAGAACCACATTTTCAAAAGTCTCTTGTCCATTTTCATAAATTTGTGGGAAGTAATCTAACGTTGTTATAATGTTATAATCAAGAAACACTTATAACGAAATTTTATAGTGATTTGAAGGATAAACTGAAGCCAAAAGTACACACAAAGTTATTTTTGATATGAGGTGGACAAGACACATTTTGAAAATGATCTTATTTCTTCGATGTAGTGATTAATATTAAGTGCGTCATTAGTTCAAAGTTCCGGCGAATTAATATTTGGCATTATCAGAAAATAATTTCTCTTTCAACTCTGTAGGAAAGAAAGGAAAAAGCAAAGAAAGAAAGAACTTAAAATCAAAACTCAATAATACTCCAAGGGAACTTTTGACAAACGACCCACCCACTTGCCTGTCAACTAAGAAGTAACTCCTGTGTGATTTTCAACAGCAGGCTGACATTTACGATCAAGTGATCTATAAGTTGTTATGATGGGGAGCGAATGATACTGGGCTAAAAATATAATCTCCAAATAAAAACGTAGGCCAATAATATACAGTAATAATTATAATAATAATAATAATAATAAAACATTGTTATTATTGTTATTGTTGTTAATTCATTGGGACTATCGAACCCGTAGGTTCATGGCGCGCGGACGTAAATTCTCCGTAAATCCCTATCCTGAGCTAAAGATTCTCAATCATCCCCTGCATAATTTAACCCACCCCCTTATATAATGGTTAAATTTATTCTCCCACCTCATTTTGGTCTACCTTCTGGGCGGTTTCCCTCTGGTTTTTCTGAAGGAGTTTCCATGCCCCTCTTTCATTCCCCATTCCTGACACTTGTCCGGCCTATCGTACTCTACGAGACTTGACCAATCTTATTACATCTGGTTTCCCATAAAGATAATGTAGCTCACTGTTATGTAGTCTTCTCTATTCGGCTGTCTGTTCGTCTCTCTTTGTTCCAAAATTTTTCCTAGGAACTTTATTCTCAAATACTCGTAATCTTTTCCCCTCCCTTAAAATAAGAGTCAATCTTTCGTATCTGGGGGATTAGAGTTTTATATATTTTCAGTTTAATGTTTTTTATAGGCAAGTTGGAAGGACAAGTGTCCCTGTAATGCATAATAGCATACATTTTCAGATTTAAGCCTATTTTTTATTTTCTTTCTGGACCTCATTCATGTTTGTAATTATTATTCTTAGGTATTTGAATTCAACTATTTCTTCATTTGTCATTAAATATCCATTGCCATTATATAGGCCTTACTGTATTTATATGTGCGACCATATACTTGGTTTTGTTTATATTTACTTCTAGCCCCAATTTCTTAATAATGATAGTAAATTTATTCAAACTGGCAGAATTAAATAGGTCCTTATCTTCCATTCAACCAGTAAAGTAAAATTTAAACAATGCATTTATACATTACAACGAAGTCTCGAAATAATATAAAATAGTATTTTTTTTCTTTTCATTTTGAGAATGTTCCTCTCCATTGAGGGTTTTCTCCAACCAATCTTAATATTTAACATGAATTAAAAAATAAATACATATGACTACGGACTTATAGACTATCAGTTTGCAAAAACATTTACAAATTTCCCTTAATTAAAGTTCTCCATCGTTCTCTGTCCTCTGTGTCTTCATCTGTTACACCAAATTTCCTCATTGAATTTTGAATGTTGTTCTTCCAGGTTGTTCTTGGTCTTCCTTTTCTGCTCCTTCTTTTAATTTTCCATGCATAGACGGTCTTTGGAAGTCTCCCATCCTGCAATAAATTAATTATTTATGAAAATAATATTAAAATTAACAAAAGAAAAGCATTTGTTTAAATATTGTATAACCGTAAAATTAGTTTCTACATCTCATTATTTACTTTTGTTTTTTATATAGGCCTCTACATCAGACTGGGACGGTCTACCAACAATTTAACTTATCTTGCTAGAATATATTTTATTATTAGTTTTAGTCTTAATCTTAACTATCATTAACTGATTGTAATATAGATCATAATATAATAGATACGATCTTATTGGTCAAATCTTCATTAATATTTAATATTAGAGTTAATTATGATTGTTATATTATGATGGAATATATGTTTGTCCTGGTGAGTGGAAGAGAAGGCCGCATGACCTTAACCCACCAGGCTAAATAAATAAATAAATAAATAAAATAAAATAAATTCTTCTTACGTGTCCATACCATTTTAGCCTTCTGTGTTCAATCTTATTAATTATATTTCTTTCTGCATTCGCCCATTTTCTATTTTCTGTATTTCTAATTTTTTCCAGTCGAGATTTTCTGGCAGCTCTTCTCCAAAAATCCATTTCAACTGAAATTATTCTGTTGACATGTTGTTGTGTCATTGTATATTAAAATAGTACCAACATAAAAATACACTTATAATGAATATAATATTTTAAAATTACGCAGAAGCGGTGAATGTAAATACATGTGTAAATAATAGTAATATCAAGAAACTTATAATTAGGCCTATTGTAAAAAGTGACATTAGAGTAGAGCATTGAGATATTATGTCAATTTTTCTCTCAAAATAGGCTATTGATCACTAGCTCCTAATTTCCAGTGATAGCGAATGGGAAAGTAATATATATATATTATATATATATATATATAGTAATGAATGAGATGTTCTGTGATATGTTTAATTTATGACAAATTTAGGCTTAATATTGATTTTGCTATGAAATCTGATGCATTGAGAATACAGCTAAATGCTAGATTCTTATTGTATCGGAAAATTACAGCTTACACCCTTGAATATTTCCAACCACTGATACCCAAGTACTTATAGCCTACATACTAGAACAGTTGAAATTGTAAAAGTATAAAATTAATAAAAACATTAACAATGCAGTCATACAAGTTGCTCCCATCAATAATATTACTTTATATAATTGAAATACGTGTACAATGAAATAAAAATAATAATCCGTGTTGCATAAATAAAAATAATAAAATCGTAAGGAATACGCTTTGTACGTTATTAATGTAAAAATAAAAATTCAATGAAAATTCTGAAATACTAATGTAAAATTTCGAGTCCCGAACAGTTCAGGATTTTGAAACTAGCCAAAATCTTCTGGCTTCATCATGACCCTAGGGTCACTTAGCTTCTAACGGAAATGACTACCAGCTGCTTGTTCTGTGGATAAAATAATTCACTTTTTTGTGTAAAGAGCAATTAAGTATAACATTATGGTCAAATCTATTATTAATTCGAGCAAATATACGCAATTTTGTGAAGGCCTAAATATAATGAACAAGGTACAGAGTGTAAATAAAAGACAACATGAGAAACAACTGGTATGAACATGTCAAGAGAATGCCTACAGATAGAATCCCTCAGCTGTTACTAAAGTACAAACCAATAGGACATAGAAATGTTGGACGCCCATTTACCAGATGGGAGGATTTATTAAATCCCACTTGATGTGAAAACAGGCCAAAAGGCCTAATTTCATGAAGAAGAAGAACTTTATCTGGATGCAGACAAATAATTTGAAATATGGAACCCAGAATCACAGAAACATATCTGAGATATCGGGCGTTAAATTTATTTATATTTGATATCAAAAATCCGTTATTTATCTTCAATGGCGTAACAGCCCAATGTTCGGCCCTACCCGCTCCTCTGTTAGGAGTTACTAGACCAAGTTAATTTAATTTAGTCACACTTATTTCCCTACATATGTCATGAATGGTATGCGGTCAACATACCGACCCAATGAGACATCTGGTAAGCAACTGAGGTATTACTAGGATGATGAAGTTTTGTAAACTTTGCTTAGAGGCCTCTTTTTATTCAGGCTTAAGTTTCTTTTACGAGCTTGAGAATATTCAACCTCGGGATCCACGGCTTACAGTCCCTCTCGGAGGACATGCTACTTGGATTTTTCCATCCTAAAAAATCCATCGACCTCAGCAGGGTTTGAACCCGAGACCCTCGATACCAGAGGCAAGGAACTAGTAGTCCACCGCGCCTGGCATTCATTATCAATCATTAAAATTGAATAGGTATATAGGATTAAGTAGATGTCTGACTGATGTGATGTGCTGACGATCTCACTGATATCTGCAGGGAAATCATCATCATCATCATCATCATCATTTTCCTTTGCTCCTAGCTGGAGCATAGGGCTATAATGAAATATCTCCATTTAGCTCTATCGATTGCTAACCTCTTCACCTCCAACCAAGTTTTTTCCCCCGTTTCACGTATTTGTCCTTCAATAGTCATCTTCCAAGTTATTTTTAGTCTTCCTCTTCTCCTTGAACCCTGAGGACTCCAGTCCAGTGCTCATCTTTCTATTGCAGAGTAAGTCCAATCCAACGTATTTTTTTTTTCCTTTATTTGTTTTTCAATAGGTGTTTGTTCAGTTTTGCGCCATAGTTCTTGGCTTGAGATTATATCAGGCCATCTCACATTTAATATCCGACGTAAACACCTATTCACAAACACCTGAAGCAAGTTAATTATTTATTTGGCCATCTTGTACGGAGATAAGCTTAACTAATTAGCCTGTGTCTAGAAACGCTCCCATGTCTTCACGAGGGACGTATGAGGTATATACAAATAGAAAATCTAAAATGCATTAAGATTGAGTGGGGTATTTCAATCTTCGTCTAGCAGGTTTTTCAAGAGGTTTTTCCCGTTTTCCACTGCCACAAATTTCATTTTACTATTTATCCATGCTAATTTCATAAATTTCGTTTAATTTTATGCATCTGCCACAGCGATGGTGCGTCATGTATGATAGGCCGTTTCATTGTTATTCATTGTAAGGGGATTCAATGCATCCGATCCTGAGTGGGACACGAGTTGAGGAGGAGCTTCGGGTTTTAATTAGGGATTGAACAAATCCTAACTAAAAGATATGACCAATCATATTTAAAATATTTAGCTTTTACAGAATATGCAAACTTGTCCACATTTTATAAGAAATTCTTTGAAATATACATTTTGATAATACATTTGATTAGTTACTGAAGCTGTGTTTCATCCAATCCCTAATTAAGATCTGCTATTCCAATCCATCCTTTAGATTTATATAATTTTAGTAATTTATTACTTGATTATGAATAATGAGAATTAAACTGAAATAAATCCAACAGATGATAACTCATATTTTGTGAGACCGTGTTCTTTTATCTCAAATTGCTTGTCTTCAACTCTTTTTGACATATATCCAGGTACATTTATTCTGTTTAATATCCATTTACGCATTCTCTCTCTCTCTCTCTCTCTCTCTCTCTCTCTCTCTCTCGCTCTCTCTCTCGCTCGCTCTCTCTCTCTCTCTCTCTCTCTCTCTCTCTCTCTCTCTCTCTCTCGTTCACTTTCTATGCTGTATTTTGCAGAATTTCTTAATAAGTAACGACGAACAAAATACCAACAGTCGATACTAAAAAACGAATTTAATTCAGCATATTTGCACATGAAGTATTAGATACACGCCTTTGCGAATATTGTATGTAAATATTAGTGAATTTCAAATCAACACCTCATAAAGCATGATCAACATTCACAGACAATGTCAAATATTCGAAAACTAGACTCCATACCTCCCGAACATTCAGGTTTATTTTATTTTTTATTTATTCTTTAATATTTGTAAATGTGCGGTTGTTAGCTGTGATTTTCTGTACTTGCGGTATTTTTTAAATTTACAAGTCCAAATGATAATTTCGAATGAATGCCTTGATTTTATCATACACAAGCTATATATTCCATAAGTTTCATTAGGCCTAACTAACAATTTGAGTGTTAGGTCTAGCTCAGTCAGTCACTGGAGATGGCCAGTGATTTGAAGAAGAAAAAAAAAATATCCTTAAGCTTTTGAGGAAAAGTTGTTAACGTGACTACTAACTGCTACTGCGCTATTTCGACCACCTGAAGCTTAGATTTAAACCATGACTTGAAATGTTTGTGCAGGAAAATAGTACCTTTCCAGTCACGCATTCCTATTAAATTGGTATTTATTTGGTCTCACATTTAGTCTAAGTCCTATGTAAACTACTCTCTGTACAAACTTGTAACATTGCACAGAGGTAGATCCTATGAAATATTTGTAGTTAATCTCCATCCCAAAATATCGATAGAGATTTGACCGTTACTTTTACATCGTCCGACACTTGCGGAGAATCCAACAAAATATCCTGCTCTTATCACTCCACATGCCACATAGCCAATATCGTGTGATTCAATCTCAAGACTGCAGACACGGCTCATGGCACATCAGCATGCTGATACAGAGTATATAGCTATTTCCCTTGAATAAAAAGCCAAAATAATCACAGCTTTTACCCATAACGTTATTTCTGCCTAGAAGTAGGGTAAACTCGACTGAATCGGGAAACAGGGTGAATAGGAGCACTTTTAATTTTGTTCCCTCCACTGAAATCTAAGACTCACAGCGAAAGTATTCTAACCTCTGTACTTCATTCCCTAAATTGAAGTATTAATTTATATTTTTTATTCTACTTGAATACAGTTATATAACGCTATGACATCTAACAAACTCTAATTTGATTATAAATTTTCTCTAAAAATACCGTCGTCATCTTCTTCATGGGTTAGGCCTGTCGACCTGTACCGACATCAAGAAGTTTATAGCAATCTTCTCATCTTCTTGTAGTTATTCCTCCAATTCTATTTCCTTCTGGTTTGTACTGTAATAATCACTTAATGAGTTTACTATTTTCCATCCTATTAATATGATTCATCCATTCTCTTTTATACGTTCGATTTAAAGAATACCGTACATTTATAAGTAATGCCACGAGTGATTTCCAAATTATCGATAAATTCACGACTCACGAAGTGAGGAATGAATTTATCTAGAGCATTTGGAAATCAAGAGTGGCATTTGTTAGGACTATTTAGTAAAGTGATCCCACAACAGGCCCGGAGGCCCTTGGGGTAGTAGGAGGTTAAGGCTCCCACTTTTTCTAGACAATCGGCACTATGTCAGCCGGGTTGTCAGCCCTGCGTGACGGTTAGGACTATTTAACGAATACAATTAAGCTGTTTACTCACAAATCATTATTTAAATATAGTTATTTTAAAATATTTATATATTTAATGTAAACGGCGATGTTTGAAAACAAATGAGAAACGATTGGTACGCTTCATTTACTTATTTTTTCGTCACTGCAACCAGATCATATTATTTATTGCCAAAGGAACGCAATATTGTAAGAATGCACTCAGTGGAGAAAAAATGAAACACATCAAACTGTATATTAATCCATTTCTGATGTCTTATGATGTAAATATGACAACTATATTTTTCTAGGGAAAAAAATACATTTAAGAAAGTGCAAACAGTGGTTTCTTTTTTGGTGGTAGCCTATAATGAATTGCTACAAATGTTTTTATATTATCTCCCGCATGCGGCATGTGTTGACATTCATGCAATATATATATATATATATATATATATATATATATATATATACACACACACACATACAATCTAGTAGCCGTATTTCTTAGTGAGTCAGTCACTGCAAAATAATGCTATGACCTATTCAGAATGTTAAAAAGGAGGTGCTTTCTTTATTATGATAAACTTTAGTTGGTAAATTCTAAGCGAAACACGACTGTGATTGGTTGTAAATCAAAAATCATTGTAACGTGATTGGTCATTGACTCCCATTTGGGACATGAGTTAAATAGTCAGAAAAATATCGTGCATTAAAAATTCTCAGATTGCATTAAATGTTATGCTGTATTTGAATATGTCCTCAGTTGAGAAAAGAAGAGACCGACATAACTAATACTGTGTGGAGGTTTTGAAGCAGAAGGCCCTATACTCTATATTACGGTTGAAAATAGTGGACATTGTATAGGCTACAAAACAGTAAAACAAGTAATTAAATGTATAAAGGTATATAGAGAAAATACTGATACAAACAACAGGTTAAAATTAACGTTTATAAACAAATAAAACAACTTAGAAAAATACTTGGGACTAAATCTAAGAACTTAACTTGAACACAAACGTACAATACGCAGATTAGCCTTACGTAAAATGGCTGTGCTCACATTATTTAAAATGGCGGATATGTAACCTTCAGATAATTGTAGGCCTCTGCTCTTTTACAATAACGAGCACACAGAAACGACTGGTACATGCAATATTTCAACGACATTAATGTTATCTTCTTAACCCATATAACCAAATTATATTAATTTTTTTAAACGAAAATTTCTTATGGAGACGTGAAGTATTTAAATGTTATATAAACAGATGCATATATCATATTACTATTTTTTTTTTAATTTGACGAAAATTCACATTTTATGAAAAATCCTTCGTAATAATTTTATTAGCCATTAATATGCATTTTTATTATATCAGACGAAGCAGATATAAATGTCCTGTAAGTTATCTGTTGTAATTTCATTATTTTATTTGTTCGTTTATTTATTGCGAATTTACATTGTAACATTAAGTAGGAACTCCTTTACAGGAGCTAATATGAAGATTCATTTTGATATGAAAGTAACTTTCACTAACAGTTTATTTTTCATTTTATGGAAGAGAGTAAAGGAAAATTTTCTTATAAACCTCGGATTCTTTTACTGATGTAAGTTGTGTGGTTTGGTGTGTATTTGTGTGCGAGTTTTTTAGGTGGCCTAAATATATATATTTATCTAACAAATACGACTCAGAATATTATTTTTAATCGTTTACTTAAGTTTCCTTATATACGCATACTATGGGATAATATAGGCATATTATAGAAACATATAGGCTACATTGCAATTCACTATCCATTTGTTAAGTTGTGGTTGAACATTCTGAGTTTTCAATGGTTGTGTAAGTTTATTCACTAATATTCTTAAATGAAAAAATCGCAAAATTGTATTTTCATGATATTTTATATGTGGATGAAGTGCACAATTTAGATTAAAGATATAGTCTTAGTTATAAGAAAACAATCTGAATGTGATATTGAACAGCAGGCACTTCCATAAGGCATATATGTTCATACTGCGGAGTAATTTGTTACATTAAATGAATTTGAAGTAACCTGTTACTAGGCATACTTATAGAGAGATAAAATGATGTTTTGTGTAATATTTTGTTTGCATTGCTTGTGTTTCAGTCGCCTCTATCACTTTATATTACTAGGAACTGGTAGTTATTTCTATTAAATGGAATCGCTTCACGTTGCTTATTCTGTATTTACCGTAGTGTGCAACTATGTTCTGAATGTAATATTGCCAACAGGCACCTGCTTGCATGCGTTGTGGTCCGCCGGTTGCAGCGGAAGTACCCACACATCGCTGCCCGCAGTAATGAGGCTTCTCCCTCGGGAAGTCGTCTGTTAGGCACGGCACGGCTCGTCATGCTCTGAAGAAATGAACCCTTCACCATGACGACTAAGGAAAATGACATTCTTCCATTTTGTGTTGTGTATTGTTTGTGAGTGTGAACCCTGAGGAAGGCAGCGTAGCGAGATGTAATATAAATACTGTTATCATTAATTTGTGAGGAGGAATGGAGCGAAGAGGTTGTTGACCCTGTACGGTTTTTGTTCTCACGAACACCAAGGTTTCCCAGCCATAAAGAGATTTTTATAAAAATAAGTTAGCGAATTGGAAGTAGAACAATCGCCTAGAAAATCAGATGAGGAATAAGTTACTGGTGCAGAGTTTTGTTGTTTCCACTTGCTGTTCATGTTCATGCACGACCAAGCACATCCCCGGTGCCCCTCCCCTCCCCTCCTCCTACTTCGAGGAGATGAAGAGCCGTCGCTTGTGTCTTCAGTTGGTTGTGAGCACCTCGGCCAGATGGATCGCACTTCCGAATTCTGCGAATGGCACTGGAAGAATTCACGGGGTGCAGATACCGCCCGTGATTCCCTGGTGCCATCCGCAGAGCTCGGACAATCGTCGCATCGATTCTCAACGTAACATGCCCCTCCCCTATAATTTACAGGCCGCTGCGCCTTGGCACTGGAAGAATTCACAGATAAAAATGAAATCGTGGATCTCCCTGTGCCAAAGCATACGGCCTTATCGTCGGGTATTTTATTTAATGCAATTTTAAAAAAGTTTCATTGAAACAAACTCTAAATGCCAGGTAGTACTGCTCGAGTATTTGACACGCTTTCAGTTCATTCGTTTTACGGTTACTTAACAAGAAACTTTCAAATCTTTTCGTTTTTATTTTTAATATTACTTTCTTGTCATTATCTGAGAAATATATAGCCGTATAGTAAACCAAGAACCACTGTTAACTCTAATTTTCTTTCGTGAAGATGGGAACTTAAAAACTCGCGTAATTATCATTAATTTAACATTCTTGTTTTAAGATAATTAAATGACTTCATGATGCATAACTTTATCTGAAGTGCCTCTCGTATATGTGTGTGTATATATATGTGTGTGTATATTTATTTATTTATTTTTTATTTATTTATTTATTTATATACATACACCACAATCTGTGGAAAAAGCCCATGGTGTGATGTATTGCTGTAGCTATACCGCTTTCGTAATTAAGGCAAAGTATTTCTCAGTTAACGCTTCGAGTCACTCAAGCAACACGATCCTTTCTTTTGTTCAAAACTGTCCCACAGTCATGTGACTCCCACTCATCGTTGAAACAATGCTTATAAAATATCCTTGGATATTTTAAAAGAACTTTCAGATTCTACATATAGTTTTAAAAATACACTTATTGAGGCAAAGGTTGGACTATTTTTTCCTACGTCAAATTATACATACCTGTAGTATTAATTTATATAAATTAAGTATCTGAATATTCCATTCCATTGACGCAGTTTTACCTCTCAACCTTTAGGTACTTTTACGTGTCATACGCAACCCGGGCCTTACAGTGGCACAATCTGTCTTAAGAGGAATTTTAACTATGGATCACACATACTCTTTTGACCACATAAGGACATGGAAGGCTTCTTCGAATGAGCGATCAGCTCAATCTCGGGCCTCCTCCGAGACAACACAACATTAAGACAAAAGACACGAATCGCACAAACATTCATACTAAACATGGCGAATATGATCATGATGATTACGATGGCAAGATGATGTTCGGGGACCGTTTGGGTCTTAAAGATTCTTTATATTTGTCTTACAGGTGAGGAAAAACCCCGAAAAAATGAAACCGTGTACAGGATTCTTGCCCCGACCGGGGATCGAACCCGGGCCCGCTGGGTACGAAGCAGCTACGCTACCCAAGACCACAATTGTGGACAAGAATCTGAATGTAATTACTTAAAATCCGATTTCAGGACAAAGTAGTTGCAATTGTAATTAATTTAATTTAGAAAAGCTACCATACGTGAGACAAAAGGCAGGATAAAACTAAAGCAATGGAAGGTTATTATATAGGACACAGCAGATTTGCGAGAAAGGCAGCAATCGCGCATTTTTTTTCGTATTGGCCCCTACCCCTAATTGTATTCTGTGCCACGACGATGAAGAGATGGACAGATGATCATTGCTCAGCACTTGAATCTGCCCAAGAAACTGATAGATATTGGCAAGCTTGGTCAGACCTTCGTAATCGTTTGGTAAAATCATGAAATTCGCGATCCTGCCATTAGAATAAATAGATAAATAATTTATTTATTTACCCGCCATATCATTTTCTCGCCCCCTCTCTACTTGCTTATTCACTCCATCTGTCCCCTTTCAGACACTCTACATTTATCTATGTTAATAATATTTCAATTTAAAAACGCTAAGAGAGTAGATTCAGTTTGAATAACTTACAAAAGTAATTGCTGAATTTAAAAAAAACACTTATTTTACATTACATAAATAACATTTTATGTTGTTCGAGTAGAAAGATTTTTACAACGTATAAACTAAAAATGCTTAAAATTTTCAACCCCAGACTTGAAACGAATCCTACATCTAGCCTTCTTGTTGCTACAATTTGACCAAAGTGAGGTATTGTTGATTGACCTCGCTGACAAACCTTCAGATAAATACATGTCAATACTGTGTGAAAATGTTCATCAGATTCACGTATGGGGACCTAATACCTCTTAATCGTCAACTGACTCGGACTAACTGAACTCCGAACCTTGTATTCTCATGTTGAGCCTGTTTTTTTCACATTCTACTGAATTCAAGCCTTTCGTTTTAATTTAATCTCCTCAAATCATGATTTAAGTGCCAGAGAAGAGTGTGATTTAACACTTAACAGTCTCACTCTATTCTGTGTATTACAATGTCGTCCTCACGATCTTGGAATTCCCTTCCTCCTGAAATTAGGGACTGCAGGACAGTAGCGTCCTTCAAAAGACAAGTTAATGATTTTTTTATGTAATATTAATATGTAGTCACCACTTATCTCTAGCATGTCCCATGTCTATTAATGTACTTTTAAACTTCATACGTATTCTATCTTCTTCAAGTGTAGACTATTTGTCTGTTTCTCTGAAATTATTATATAATATATCGACTAATTACCTATTTTTACAATCATAATTCAGTTATGTTATTGTTAAATATTATTAAACCAATTTTTGCAAAAATGTAATTGCATGTATACATTAGTAGGCCTATATGTTATAATATTAATTGGCAGTGGTTGAATTGAATGAACGTCCTCATGGACCAATCCCTTCCAATAAGTTATAAATAAAGCTTTATTATTATTATTATTATTATTATTATTATTATTATTATTATTATTATTATTATTATTATTACAATGAATGGAAGGAATCAGTTATCGTACCAATTTATAAGAAAGGAGATAAAACTGATTGCAACAACTACAGGGGCATCTCATTACTTTCAACTTCGTACAAAATTCTTACAAATATATTAGTAAGCAGACTTACTCCCTATATTGATGACATTCTAGGAGATCATCAATGTGCATTTAGAAGAAACATGTCTACAACAGATCAGATTTTTAGTATAAGACAGATTTTAGAAAAGAAATGGGAATATAATGGTACTGCACATCAACTATATGTAGACTTCAAAAAAGCATATGATTCAATTAAGAGGGAGAAGTTATGTAGTATCCTGCTGGAGTTCGGAATTCCTAAAAAGTTAGTTAGACTTAGGCCTATACGAATGTGTCTAAATGGCACAAAGAGTAGGGTGCGTGTAGGCAAACAGTTTTCGGACACTTTTGTAATCCAGAATGGGTTGAAGCAAGGAGATGCACTATCTCCTCTACTATTTAATTTTGTACTAGAGCATGCCATTAAATCTTTAGAGAATAAGGAAGGCTTACAACTCAATGGCATTAATAAGCTGTTAGTTTATGCTGATGATGCAGTACTATTGGTCGATAGAGAGGAGATACTAATGGACAACACGCACACACTATTGAGTAACACTAAAAAATTAGGACTGGAAGTAAATATAATTAAACTAAATATATGGTCACACGTAGAAATTCATTATATAATGGAAATGGACAGCTAATGACAAATGAGGGAAATTTTGAGGAAGTGGCTGAATTCAAATACCTAGGAACAATAATCAAAAATAGGAATGAGATGCACAAAGAAATTAAACATAGGCTCAATTCTGGAAATGCGTGCTATTATGCATTGCAGAGACTCTTGATGTCCTAACTCCTTTCAAAAAACGTTAAACTGAAAATATATAAAACTATTATTCTATCAGTTATATTATATGGGTGCGAAACTTGGACTCTTACTTTAAGGGAGGAAAGGAGATTACAATTATTTGAGAATAAAGTACTTAGGAAATTTTTTGGACCAAAGAGAGATGAACAGACAGGTGAATGGAGAAGACTACATAACAACGAACTACATGGTCTTTATAGGAAGCCAGATATAATAAGAACAGTTAAGTCTCGTAGACTGTGATGGGCAGGACATGTTGCACGTATGGGTAATGAACGACTTGCATGGAAGCTTCTTGTAGGAAAGCCAGAGGAAAACGCCCAGTTTAGACCAAGAATGAGGTGGGAGAATAACATTAACTATGAGTTGAGAGAAGCAGATTATACAGGGAATTATTGTAAAGCATTAGCTCTGGATAGGGATGTATGGAGAGAGCTTATGTCCGCGTGGCCATGAACCTACGGGTTCGATAGTGCCAGTGAGTAAGTAATTATTATTACAATACCTATATTATCATACGTACATGTTAGGCCTAATCATTTGATACAGTATGTGTGAGATGGGGAAAAATATTTTTAATTTTAAGTAAATCTTTTATAACTAACTGACTAACTCACTGGCTCTATCGAAACCGTAGGTTCATGGCCGCGCGGACATAAGCTCTCCATACATCCCTATCCTGAGCTAATGTTTTCCAATCATCCCCTGTGTAAACTACTTCAATGAAATCATGTATAATGTTATTCTCCCACCTCATTCTTGGTCTACCAACTGGGGGTTTTCCCTCTGGTTTCCCTACCAGAAGCTTCGATGCACCTCGTTCATCCTCCATACGTGCCACATGTCCTGTCCTCCGCAGCCTAAGAGACTTAACTGTTCTTATTATATTTGGCTTCCTATAGGCCTGCATATTATGTAGCTAATTATTATGTAGTTTTCTCCATTCACCTGCCTGTTCTTCTCATTTGGCCCAAAATGTTTCCTAAGTTCTTTTATAACAGATTTTATTATGATTAGCTAATACAATGTCCATCGCTGTGGAAACGGGCTAGCACCCCTGCCTCATACGCAGTGGGCCATGGTTCGATCCACTGTCGGAATAATTTTCTTGGGTGATGGATTTTTCGGCGATATTCTCGCCTGGAAGACAAAATGTCAGGAAACTTTAGGACCAAAACGGTCCCCAATATCTGACCATCATAACCATCATTATCATATTCACCATGTTTTTATATGAAATTGAATTTTTGTGATTTCTAGGAGATGTTCCTGGATTGAGTTGATTACTCATTTGTGGAGGCCCTCCATGTCCTTGTGTGGTCAAAAAAGTATGTGTGTGAGCCAAAGTTTAAAATCCCTCTCCCGGCAAGTGTGCCACTAGGCCCGGGTGGTGTGTGGCACGTAAACATACCTATAGAGTGAGAGCTTGAACTATGATCAAGATAATATAACAGACATTTAAGAAATTACAGACACAAAAGTTTGTTAGGGACTAGTATTTTAACATATCATCAAGTAAAAATATTATCTGAGAATGATATAGAGATATTCTTCACCTTCTCTTTCACAGTAGCCTCTACCCGTTCCTGGAATTTCCTTCCTCAAGATATCAGGAGTTGTCGCACACTTGGCACTTTTTAGTCACGCTTATACAAATACTTGTTAAATAATTAATTTGTCTCGACAACAAAATTTAATCTATGTCATTAATAGTTTTTATCTGACTTTTCTATCTTGTATATTTTATATTTCAATCGTTAACTCTAGATTGAATCAAATATTTTGTAAATAATAATTGTATTGTAGATGTCTATTTATATTTGTGTTTATTGTAATTTAGATATGAGAATAATTCTTGTATTTTTTTATCAAACTTGGTTAAGTGGTAGACAATGTCTTAAGGCCT
This sequence comes from Diploptera punctata, assembly GCA_030220185.1. Lineage (NCBI taxonomy): Eukaryota > Metazoa > Arthropoda > Insecta > Blattodea > Blaberidae > Diploptera > Diploptera punctata. The sequence goes on from JASPKZ010009026.1 coordinate 23,375, forward strand.
TAACTCTGCCAGGTATAATGAAGCTATTATTATTATTTATTTTATTACTAGCTAATACCCGGCGTGCGCTGCTACGCCTAAATAAATTAAAATTAATGTGTTTTTTTATGTTTAGTTGAATAAGTGAGAGGAAAATAATTATAAATTTATATTTTTTAGATACCCCGTGCTGATTACCCGGTGTTGCCCGGGATTCTACCCCTATCTTCTTGGCATAAATGAGCTGAAAGTTGAAAATTAATGTACTTCTTATGATCAGTTGAATAAGTATAATGAAAAATAATTATGAATGAATATCGTAATTCTTTTTAAGATTCCCCGTGCTGATTACCCGGTGTTGCCCGGGAATTTACTTATCTCGATCTTCTTAGCATAAATGAGCTAAAAGACAAAATTCGTTATTGTGAGTTAAATTATGCGTAAAAGAATACCCGCCATATGCTACTATGGTAGCACAGCAATCTACGTACTTGTGTCGCTCTTCTTGGCATCAATGAAAGACAGAAATGGTTATTGTGAATTATCCGCAAGATATAAACACATGCTGTCGCGGACTTTTTTGTAGAGCTTTTTGAGTTATTCAATTCTGTGTACATTAATGTTGTGTATTTGTTATGGTTTAGGCAGCGTAAGCCATTTAAGAGTCCAAAGAGCTACTTTTTTCACGTTTTCCAAAACAAAGGACGATTTTTAAAGGTGTAGGATTTGAGTATCAGAACTCTCTTATAGCCTATGTTCATCCCGGGAATCTCCTGAACATTTTTCAAAAAGCCTCATCACAATCGGATCAACGGTATGGCCGGGCATAAAGTACAAACAAACAAACATTTTTATATATTAGATTATTATTTTATTATTATTATTATTATTATTATTATTATTATTATTATTATTATTATTATTATTATTACTGTTATTAATATTAATATTAGGGCCTAAATGATGAAATAACTTTAACGAAACTGTTAAATATTGTGCTATGAAATTTTAACTAGATTATTCGATTTCTTGTAGTTTTATTAAAAGGGACATGCATTTCTATGTCTTACTCAACAACTAACGCACTCTTAAACTTGAAGTTGCACGGCCGCATGGACATATAGGCCTACGCCTACTCTACATAAATCTCTATCTTCAATTTATAATTTCCATCAGTTGTCTGTATAAATTACCTTCTTCAAATCATGATTAATATACTTCATCCACATTCTTAGCCTACCTACTGGGGACTTTCCCTCCGGTTTCCTACAAGAAGTTTCCATGTTCCTCATTCTATGACATGCCGACAAGTTACATATGAATTCCAAGCTATTACATGATCCTGTAATTTTCGAGGGCATTCAGTAAAGAATGATATTTAATTTGGCAACAGACAGCTGTTAGTTTACGCTGATGATCAGTACTATTGGGCGATAGCGAAGATACTAAAGGCCAACACGCACTCACTATTGAGTTACACTAATAAATTGGGACTGGAAGTAAATATCAATAACATTAAATATATGGTCACACATAGAAAGTCATTATATAATGGAAATGGACAGCTAATGAAAAATGAGGAAAATGTTGAGGAAGTGGCTGAATTCAAATACCTAGGAACAATAATCACAAATAGGAATGAGATGTATAAAGAAATTAAACATAGGCTCAATTCTGGAAATGCGTGCTATTATGCATTACAGTGACCCTTGATGTCCCAACTCCTTTCAAAAAACGTTGAACTGAAAATATATAAAACTGTTATTCTACCATTTATAATATATGGGTGCGAAACATGGACTTTTGCTCTAAGGGAGGAAAGGAGATTACGAGTATTTGAGAATAAAGTTCTTATGAAAATTTTTGGACCAAAGAGAGATGAACAGACAGGTGAATGAAGTAGACTACATAACAGTGAACCCCATGGTCTTTATAGGAAGCCAGATATAATAAGAACAGTTAAGTCTCGTAGACTGCGATGGGCACGACATGTGGCACGAATGGGAAGTGAAAGAGGTGCATGGAAGCTTCTGGTAGGAAAACCAGAGGGAAAAAGTCCAGTTGGTAGACCAAGAATGAGGTGGGAATATAACATTAACTATGATTTGAGGGAAGTAGATTATACAGGGAATGATTGGAAAACATTATCTCAGGATAGGGATGTACGTTCGAGCTTATGTCCGCGCGGCCATGAACCTACGAGTTCGATAGTGCTAGTGAGTTAGTTAGTTTTAACATAGGCTACCTTTATTCATATTTCAAATGTTGATAGTCAGTCTCAAAGTAGTTTCCTATGGATGCAATGTACAAAGATATGCTGGAAATCATTTTTTGACAGGTCTTTCAATAAAGTCTCTCCAGTCTTCACCACTGTTCTGAAAATTGAAACGTCCTCCATTAAGGAGTTTCTTTGGGTTATGGAATAGAAAAAATTCATACGGAGATAAATCTGACTATATGTAGGGTGATGAATGCACTTCACTTTGATTTTTGCAAGATATTCGACAACAGCATTTGCGGTATACTGCCTCGAATTATTGTGGTGGTTCTGACTTGTTGCACGGAAATGTGGGCTTTTGTGTTTGATATGGCCTTGCAGGGTTATCAGGATGTCTCTATAGTGTTCCCCGGTTATTGTGTGTGCAGGTACGAAATGTCAGAAAATAATATCATGAATATAAAAAAATGAGATGATCACAATTTTTCTAGCAGAAAAAAAAACACTTGCTATTTTGGGAGTTGAGAATAATTATATTTGCAGACAGAACTTTGCTGTTTGCTCTCGGGAGGAAGATTTGTTACACGAAAGTACTCGTAAAATTTCAAAGCACCATATTCGTCGCACGTTACATTCGTTGTTCACGTAAGCGATACTGAATATTTCTCGATTTTCACACCACTTACAGACAGGTATGGAAATTTTTCCCAATGTGTGCATGACGTACTAAAGTAACAAGTATCGTAAAACCAAATTTTTGTATGTTAAATTGTGTCTGTAAAATATAATGATCTTTCCTTTTTGAACAGCTCTCGTAATAATATTTTCGTAATATTTTATTTACTAATTCTTGTACAGCTTGAATATATGTTTCATACATTTATAAACACAGTAATATAATAATAATAATAATAATAATAATAATAATAATAATAATAATAATAATAATAACTAGCTAACTAATTCACTGGCTCTATCATGGTACATGGCCGCTCGTACATAAACTCTCAATATATGCTTATCCAGAGCTTATGTTTTCCAATCATCACATGTATAATCTACTTCCCTAAAATCATGGTTAATGTTATTCTCCCACCTCGTTCTTGGTCTATCAACTCGGCGTTTTCCCTCTAGTTTTCCTACAAGAAGTATCCTTGTACCTCTTCCATTTTCCATTCGTGCCATATGTCCTGCCCTTTGCAATCTACAAGATTTAACTGCTCGTATTATATCAAGATCCTGTAAAGATCAAGTAACTCGGTGTTACAAAGTCTTCTCCGCCTCCATTCACCTGTACGTTCGTCTCTCTATGGTCCAGTTTTTTCCTAGGTAGGGCCTACTTTATCCTCAAATACTCGTAATCTTTTCTCCTCTACTTACTTACTTACTTACTTACTTACTTACTTACTTACTTACTTACTTACTCACTGGCACTATCGAACCCGTAGGTTCATGGCCGCGCGGACATAAGCTCTCCATACATCCCTATCCTGAGCTAATGCTCTCCAATCATTCCCTGTATAATCTACTTCCCTCAAATAATAGTTAATGTAGTTCTCCCACCTCATTCTTGGTCTACCAACTGGGCGTTTTCCTTCTGGCTTTCCTACAAGAAGTTTCCAGTCTTTTATTCCCCATACGCGCAACATGTCCTGATTCCTGACTACCTACTCCTGGCCACCTAATTTCCTCCTTTACAGTAGCAATACCCGTAATTCTAAAAAAAAAAAACTCTTAGTGCCTTTTTTTTCGTAAAAAATTATTGAATTATTGTATCACTCTATATTTAACTGGCTTGGTTACATAAATTACAATACAAGAGAACATATTCAGTACTAAAATAGATTCCATTTTTATTTGTGCACAACACGAGTATCTATCACCCATGTAGAGTGGTCTGACGAAGTGGTTCGCAAATTGAATATAAACCACATCGCCAACTATCTGCCTAATGCTGATACGAAAAATGGAATGGATACCATTGCAACACATACTTTAAGTAAAAAAATATTTATTTAGCAGGTTTCATAACGTTTCACATCTTCCTACACACATTTAATCTACTGTCATTCTCCTCCACATCTCTTTGTCATTCCACCATCGCCCAATCCTTTTTCCTTCACAGGCAATTAAAGATTTCAAATCAGTTTGACGTATACAATTTAATCTGGCCAAGGTACCCTTCACCACCACTCTTACAGAAATGCAAATAAAATTTATTTTACAACCAATTCCCATTAATAAATTATACACCCAAAGTAATCCATACCCCATCAATCCACTATATTTTCTTGCCGTCCTCATCTTCTTTTACCAGGTGGTACACATTCCAGTAGCCTATTCTTCTTAGGTATCTGTCTTCTATCATTGTTTACATGACCATACCATTTTTTTTATGGAATCCACAATTGAAGTTTGAACACTCATGTTTTATATAATTACACTGTTCCTTATTTTATCTCTTCTAGAATTCCAGCTGAACCCTGCAAAAATCCATATCTGCAGAATTAATTATTTAAAACTTTCAACAGGAATATTTTAAATATATTTAAAAAAATCTGTATTATTTTGTTATAGCATATGCAAATTGTAATATGTGCATGAAATAATGTTTTCCTACTCAGGATATATACATTTTATAGTGCATATTTTTGCATAATATGGATGTATTTATAATTGCATAATATTTCATAGGCAACGTTACCAGAGTCAGGAACTTCGGCAGAACGGTTTCCTAAATATGTCACTTACTTACTCACTGGCACTATCGAACCCGTAGGTTCATGGGCGCGCGGACATAAGCTCTCCATACATCCCTATCCTGAGCTAATGCTTTCCAATCATTCCCTGTATAATCTACTTCCCTCAAATCATAGTTAATGTTATTCTCCCACCTCATTCTTGGTCCTAAATATGTCACACCTATGCTAAATGTAAAAGTGAATCAATTTGTACGAATTATATATTAGTGATTGAAATGGCGAAGTTCTATATTACTCTCTTCTTTTTTTTAAACACAAATCCGTAATTTAACAAATAAATGCATTTCATTCCTTTAATAGTCTTATTTGAGTATGATTTATGAATGTATTATTTTTTGGGAATTGTAAAAGCGTTAAGAGTACACTACAGTGGTCTCGAGGTAAATTTGTTGACTAGAACGAGTGGGGACAGTTTTTTAAATGAGCTTTTTTTGTTTTTTTTCTCACCTGAAAGACAAATGTCGGATAATTAAAAGGCCCAATCAGTCCCGAACACCATTTGGCCGACATATTTATCGTATCATAATCACCTTGTTTACTATAAATAAGTTGTTTGAATGAATGGTGTGTGTTGTCTTAAAATTTCGTGTTGTCTCAAGTTGATTCTGGAATCTGCTGATCACTTATCCGGGACGTACTTTCATGTCTCTATGCGGTCAAAAAAGTATGTCCGTGATCCAGAGTTTATAAATCCTCTTCCGACAAGCTGTCTTTGTAAGACCTGGGGGACTAAGAACAATACTCAACGTGAGAGGAAACTTCTGAAGTGAAAAAATAGAACTTCATAGCGGCAGTTTTTTTTTCCTGCCAGAAGTTATCTGTCATCTTCAAGAAATAGAACCCTTCCGATGAACTCAGTGACACTTAAGGGTCATGCAGAGCAACGACAAAGGCGCGTGCCAGGGAAACAGGAGGGCTTAGTAAAGATAAAATAAAAAAAATATATATGTATATTCCAAAAAAATTTGATCTTAACACTACAATATGACAATTGTCGGTATATTTTAGTTGAAAACGGACCCTTCTCAATGCTGTGTTTTAGGTTTTCCCCTTAAACTAAGTTGATGTTCAGAGATAATTTTATCGTAAGTAAAGCCACGAGTGATTTCCAATTTATCTAGAGAATTTGAAAATCAAGAGTAGCTGTTTACTCACAAATTATTATTTAATTATAGTTATTTTAAAATACTTATATATTTAATGTAAACGGCGATGTTTAAAAACAAATGAGAAACGTTTATTATGTTTTATTTGTTCATCACTGTAAACAGATCATATTATTTGTTGCCAAAGGATCGCAATATTTTAAGAATGCACCCTAGTGAAAAAAAATGAAACACATAAACGGTTTGTAACCAACATTTAGGGTTATTAATTAATTTCCGATGTACTATGATGTAAATATGTCAATTATATATTTTTTGGAACATGAACACCAGGAAAATAATACATTTAAGAAAATGCAAACCTTTTTTTTTGTGGTATAATCAATTGCTATAAATGTTTTTCTATTTTATCCCGCAAGCAGAATCTGGTTACATTCGTGCACTATATATACAATCTGGGAGCCACTTGCATTGTAGGATTATTACATATTAATATATAAATTGCTATATTCAACGTATTTCTTAAAGAGCCAGTGACTGTAAATAATGCTCTGACCTATTCAGAATGTTAAAAAGGAGGAGCTTGATTTTAATGCAATAAAATCAAATTGATAAAGCCGAGGTGAAAAACGACTGTGATTGGTGGTAATTCAAAATTCATTCAAATATGATTGGTCATTGACGACCATATGGGGCATGAGTTAAATAGTCACATGAAGTACGTAGGCCTAGATCGCGAGGGAACTTAGCACGACCCCAGAACTAAAAGGAACATTTGATTGTGACGTGTAACAAATAAACAGGTAATGTGTGTGTATATATAGTAATAATGGAGAATATAATACATTTATAAGAAAAATAAGTGTTTGAATTGGATTCGCCTGGTGGTGTAATGGATAACACGCTGAGGTACAGACTCAGAGTTCCGGATTCGAATCCCGTCCAGGCATTTATTTTTCTTATCATGCTATATATATATATGGCTTCATAAAACATTTCAATTTTAATTTTCAAGTGCAAATAGAATTTTTACATAACACTTTAAAATTGCAATTACTGTAAAAGAAATTGATATTAACAAATATGCCGACTGAGTGATTGAATAGTGTAATCTAGTAAATAATTAACGTAATGCCTGGTATTTTTACACTGCCTTAATGTTGCATATTTTAGTTAAAAATAAAGCGTTCTTCGGTTGCCTATTAAAAAATATATATATAATACATTGTTGCCTACCTATTTGAATGATTTATGCAATGTAAATTTCCGTGCTTTGATTTTATATTTTCACAAAAAAAGTTTCAAAATATAATTTATTATTGTCAATACCATATTTTATCTTTGTTTATATTTTTACAGTAAAATCCTTTAACGGGGAATATAGCAAACTTATATATGTGCCTTTAACATCTGTTGTAGCTGAACCCGAGATATAGTCACAAGTCTATTCTTGTTTGTAGAGGTTAAAATGGTCTGATGACCTCTCTTAGAATGGAGCCTAAATACATAAGACTGGATTTTTTTATGATCTCATCGAATTTAAGTTTGAAAGCCAGACATTGGCAACTTTTAAATGAAATCTAAATTTATATTTGCTCTAACCTCGACTTCATTATAACCCAGTGTAAGGTATATATGTTAATTGGTGTTTCTCATATAATTTATCATATTTATATTATTATATTATTATTATTATTATTATCGTAAGTATTATTATCGTAAGTATTATTATCGTTATTATCCTATAAAATGTTGTTTGCACATGAAATTTACATTGCTACATTTAATGTACAGTATACCACGGTGTAGCTCACCGAGTGACACTCTCAAATAGAGCTTAACCCCTGTACAGGGAGGCCTTTGCCCTAAAGGGACATATCAGGCTTTATTTATTCATCTATTATTATTATGTCAATTTGTTACTCATACACTTAGATTTTATAATTGAAATAGCACAATTTTAATTCTCAGAATATTGCAATTATATTTTGCCATTAACTAAACATTTTCAGGTACACTTCTTTACATAATATATACAAATCAACAAATTCTATAAACATTTAACGTACAATATATTAAGAAACTTTAAGAGTTGTAAATTTTATAGTCACTTTTCTATTCATACAGTAAGAAAGGGGGGGGGAAATAAAAAAATGAAGAAAAAAAAAGAACTGTCCTTAATACTTTGTAGGCTAACCTTTAGCTTTAATAATAGCTTGACATCTACGCTGCATGGATCTAAGAAGCCTATCACATATCTGATGATGATTTTGCACCATTCTTCAGTAACCACCTTCTTCCTATTCTTCTTTGGAAGAAGGATTTCTGCTGTGGACCCTAGGTTTCAAAAACGCCCATAAATATTCTATAGGGTTTAAGTCAGCAGATTGAGGTGGGATTTTCAATTGCTTTGGCACGTTCCATATCAACCAAGTCTTATTTAAGTCCGCCATATGTTTGGGGTCGTTATCTTGTTGGAACATGTACGTAGGGAGCATATCCAATTTTGCTGCACTTTGTTTAACATTCTTACGTAGAATGCCGTTATACACAAATTTGTCCATAACATTGTCAATGAACTTTATATTGCCAACCACTTTTGCCGACATACAGCCACAACATTATAGACCAAACCTCATGTTTTACTGTAGGTGAACACCTGTTCAAACTATTCGGTTGATTTTAGTCTCATCAGACCAGAGAACGTTATTCCAAAATGCCTGCCCCTTATTACATGTTCTTTTGAAAACTGTAGTCTTACAACACGGTTCTTCTTACTTACATATGGCCTCTTTCTAGTCATTCTTCCGTGATAGCCATTTCTGCGTAACACCTTCCGAACTGTCTCAGTACATATCTTTTTACCAGTAGAAACTTCTAGGGTAGACCGCAATTTTGGAGCACTAATTCTGGGGTTGAATTTCACTTGTCTCACAATGGTTCTCTCCTCCTTTTCACTTAACTTCTTTTGTTTAGGTTTTCTCGGAATATTCTGTACTGAACCTTTATATTTGAACTTATTTAGTATATACTGTACTGTTGTATGCCATTTGCCTATCAGTCGCCCTATTTTTCTCAAAGAATATCCCTTAAGTGCAAGATTTACAATTGTATCCTTGAGATCAGAACTGAGTTCTTTACATTTACCCATTTTGGAGGCGACTGACTGCCAGTGTACACAACCAGCACAGTAGGCAGAAGTAAACAAATGCACAACTTGGAGTATTCACGTTGCATTAATGTTTAAGCAAGTTAGACAAACAAATACACTGCAGTGTTTTCTTTAGTGTATGAATAGCAAATTGGCTTGTATTTGGGTGTAATAAAGATTATTTATTTTGATAAAATTATGTTTATTTTATAATTAAGTTTTGAACTACATATTTAGATATAACTTAGTGTTTCCTTCAAACCACAATAATTAGTTTTCCTTACTTTTAAAAACTTTCTGAAAATTGGATTTTTATTAATAAAAATGCCTATGTATAAATACCAAATTGACATACTGTATCTTTAACTGTTTATAATTAGTATAGTGTATATCTATATTTGTCAAATATTTATTTGTATTTGTGCTGGTTGAGTGGAAGAGAAGGCCTTATGGCCTTAACTCTGCCAGAATAAATAAAGCATTATTATTATTAATAATATTATGCCTACATATGAAAAATAGCTAAATGAATATTACATTGCTTCTCCAAAAATGTAATTGTGAAAACCATCAATAAAATATATGTGGACTCTTGAGGCTACTGTTATCATACTTAGAATGCAGTTAAGATCAAGGAGGAAGAACTTGCTGGCTCACAGACTCGAGGAATGTATCTTAAAAGCCATTTAATAGGTTCATTGAAGGAAATGTAAAAGCAGCTTCGAAAGACTTCAAACAAGTTGTTAAGAACTTCGGATGTTGAAGAGATAATACGTGCGACCTACCTTTTAATGAGTCATCCTTAATGGTAAATAAATAATAGTTTAAATAAATAATAGTTTTAAAAAACTAAAACAACACGCTTTATTAGAAAACTGAACTAAAAAATGAAAAAATAATTTTAATTTCCAATACGCTTGGGACAAAATTAAAGTGGTCAACAAAAAAGTCATCTCCAACACACATAGAATAAAACTAGAGTTATCAACAAAAATAAAATAATTTTACCATCAAAAGCGTGGGGTCCTCTATATCAATATATATGATAATAAACAGATATTGGTAAAGGTAAAGTCTCTTAAGAAGAAAATGTAACTACCATAAAAGCACCCCACGCTTTTGATGGTAAAACTATATTAATTTTTTTAGATAACTCTTAGTTTTATTCTAAATGCGCTGGAGATTATTTTTTTGTTGACCACTTTAATTTTATCCGAAGCGAGTTGGAAATTAAAATCATTTTTCATTTTTTAGTTCGGTTTTATAATAAAGCGTTGTTGTTTTAGTTTTTAAAACTATTATTTATTTTTAATTTTTTAGTTTTAATATTTTACAGAATAAGATAAAAATGTACATATATTTAAATTCGATACTATTGTAGTATGAGCTAAAAGTAATACTCTTCTAAAAAAAATTCTCTCGCGCCGGGATTTGAACCAGCGACCTATGTATTACTAAAATTGTATACCACTACAGTCTATCGCTCTACCAACTGGGCTCTTATAAAGATTAACTAAGAACTTGATAAGTCCGCAACCTATTATATCGTTTTTTTTATTTTTTTGATTTTCTGATGATTCTGGCCAGGATTTTAGAAACATTTATGAAATTATTGTATTGTCATTGGTCTTTACAAGTATACAAAGTTTCAAGTCGATCCAATGATTTTACGTGGGTGAAAATCGTGTTCAAAGATTCCGTTACATAATTACACAAACACTTCTTTACACGCTTTATATTAACTTGACCTGTATCTATCTATGTAATGGAATCTTTCAACGCGACTTTCACCCACTTAAAATCATTGGATCGACTTGAAACTTTCTATACTTGTAAAGGACCAATGACAATACAATAATTTATTAATTGTTTTCGAAAATCCTGGCCACAATCATCAGAAAATAAAAAAAATGTCTGTGTAATTATGTAACGGGATTTTTCAACACGATTTTCACTCACTTAAAATCATTGGATCGATTTGAAACTTTGTATACTTGTAAAGGACCAATGACAATACAACAATTTCATATATTTTTTTCCAAAATCCTGGCCAGTATCATCAGAAAATCAAAAAAAGTGTTTGTGAAATTGTGTAACGGAATATTTCCAACACGATTTTCGCCAACATAAAATCATTCATCGACTTGAAGCTTTGTATACTTGTAAAGGACCAATGACAATACAATCATTTCATAAATGTTTCTAAATCCTGGCCAGAATCAGCAGAATATCAAAATAATAAAAATCGGTATAATAGGTTGCGAAGTTGTCAATTTCTTATTCAATCGTTATAAGAGCTCAGTTGGCAGAGCGGTGGACTGTATTTGTATGTAATTTCAGTAATCCATAGGTCGCTGGTTCAAATCCGACCCCGATGATTCTTTTTTTTAGTAGAGTATTACTTTTAGCTCATACTACAATAGTATCGAATTTAAAGATATTTACATTTTTATCTTATTCTGTAAAATATTAAAACTAAAAAATAAATAATAGTTTAAAACAAATAATAGTTTAAAAAACTAAAACAACACGCTTTATTAGAAAACCAAACTGAAAAATAAAAAAGTAAATAATAGTTTTAAAAAACTAAAACAACACGCTTTATTAGAAAACCGAACTAAAAAATGAAAAATAATTTTAATTTCCAACACGCTTGGGATAAAATTAAAGTGGTAAAAAAGTCATCTCCAACACATTTAGAATAAAACTAGAGTTATCTACAAAAAAAATAATTATACCATCAAAAGCGTGGGGCGCTCTATATCAATTAATATATTTGATAATAAACAGATATTTTTAAAAGTAAAGTCTCTAAGAAGAAAATGTAAAAACCATATAAAACACCCTACGCTTTTGATGGTAAAATTATTTTTTGTAGATAACTCTAGTTTTATTCTAAAAGTGTTGGAGATTACTTTTTTGTTGACCACATTAATTTTATCCCAAGCGTGTTGGATATTAAAATTATTTTTAATTTTTTACTTCGGTTTTCTATTAAAGCGTGTTGTTTTAGTTTTTAAAACTATTATTTTTGATTTTCTGATGATTCTGGCCAGGATTTTGGAAAACAATTATGAAATTATTGTATTGTTGGTCCTTTACAAGTATACAAAGTTTCAAGTCGATCCAATGATTTTAAGTGGGTGAAAATCGTGTTGATAGATTCCGTTACATAATTACACACACTTTTTTTTTATTTTTGATGATACTGGCCATGGTTTTACAAACAAATTATGACATTATTGTATTGTTATTGGTCCTTTACAAGGATGCAAAGTTTCAAATCGATCCAATGATTTTAAGTGGGTGAAAATCGTGTTGAAAAATTTCGTTACATAATTACACAGATTTTTTTTATTTTCTGATGATTCTGGCCATGATTTTAGAACCAAATTAAGACATTACTGTATTTTAATTGGTCCTTTACAAGTGTAAAAAGTTTCAAGTTAATCCAATGATTTTAAGTGGGTGAAAATCGCGTTGAAAGATTTTGTAACATAATTACACAGACACATTTCTGATTTTCTGATGAGTCTGGCCAGGATTTTAGAAAAGATAAAATGAAATTATTGTATTGCCATTGGTCCTCTACAAGTATACAAAGTTTCAAGTAGATCCAAAGATTTTAAGTCGGTGAAAATCGCGTTGAAAAATTCCGTTACATAGATAGATACATGTCAAGTTAATATAAAGTGTGTAAAAAGAGTACACTTATTTAATTGTAATGAATCTTTAAAATAAACTTACTCTATAATTCAATCTAGAATGATATTCGACTATTACAAAAACTCTTGAAAACTATGGTGAAAATGTTGAAGACGCGTAAATCATTTGGCGTTTTAAATATACTGTAGTCAGGCTCACCTGTCTTCCATCTAGCATAACAAGAGAAATTGTAGAATTATTTGAATACGTTTGAATTTGGCGCTTGAAAACGGTATCGTATGTTTCTCGTGTCGTCTATGCGCAATATTTTGTACCTTAAATTTCTCATACCTTCCTAACAGGAAGTTGAATAGTTACAGGTTCAGAGCGAAAATTATCTTATTCTTTGTTTTGTTAATGTAAATACATGTTGTCCAGTTTTAGTCCGTATTTGATTCTCTGTTTTTTGCGTGATAGAAAATATTGGAAAACTTAAAACATCTTATTCTCCTACATTTAAACGCAAACTTTCCACGGAAATTTGTGCAAGGAGTGTAATAATGCTGCTACAACCAAATGCATAGATCTGCAAATTATGGAATAGGTAAATGTTAATATTATATTAATGTAAATATTATTTTTAAGGAATAAGGGCTGTTTTATATACATTTTATTTTGTTAGTTGAGAAAATGGGCACGTTAGTGTACACCAGTTTAGTTTACAGTTTATTGGATAATATGGCGCACCATAAGGAAAAGTTGGTTATTCTGTTTGAACAGTGACTAATGATTGAATCCCCGAATAAGAATAATCCCTTTATTTTAAGTGTTGTAAAGGTGAAATATATTTGTAAATAGAACAGTGGTATTAGGATGTAGACCTAATGATAGTGTAGCACAGAGCCGTCCAAAGTACGGCCCGCCATGGCTTTTCGTATGGCCCGCGTAAGGAATGAAATGAACAAATTAATTTTATATTTTTAATTTAGATTTTAAAATGTAACATCTAGTTTGGACATCCCTGTGTGAAATTTATCTCTCTGGAATGTGGATTTGAGGTGTCACCGTTTCTCTTGACAAAGTAATAGAGAAGATTCATCCCTTACTTACCGTTTTCTCCCCCACTCCAAACTTTGAACATTAATTGTTTCGCTTGTTATATTGTCAGTCAAACAATAACCTGTGCACGGACTAGTTGTAAAAATAATGTTAAAGTGAGAAAGTACTTTCAAAAAAACGCCAAGTTGATTCCGAGTGTAGAGAGTATAACGAATCCTGGACGAGCAAGTACTTTGTGAAGGAGCATGGAAACAAAGTTTATGTGTTATTTGTAACGATGTTATTGCAGTTGTGAAAGAATATAACATTAAAAGTCATTACCAAATAAAGCATAGCCATTTTGATAAATTTGATGGAGATGAGCGTACCGAAAAAGCGAACGAGCTCCTTTCTAAAGTTACGGCACAACAGCAGTTATTAATTCAGGGTGGTGGTGTAAGACAAAGAAATGTTACCGAAGCGAGTATCTGTCTGCCGTTCGAAACTATTTGCTGAAAACAGAAAACCGTTTTCTGATGGAGAATTTCTGAAAAAAAGAGTTTGATTGCTCTTACCAAGAAGTTGTTCCGGCCCGCGATCAATTAAACAATCAGTTATTGGCCCGGCCCATTAAAAAGTTTGGACGACCCTGGTAGCATATGGAAATCCTTTAGTTATAGGTAAGTTAATTTTTTTATAAATCAAGTATACTGCATGAAGAGACAATCATAATAGACCAAGAGGTGTATAGGACAAGGCCTGACAGAACTAAAAGTATTCAATTGTCTGTTGAAGCTGCAATCCCTTGTGAAAGCGAACAGGTATCAATTAATAAGTAAGATCCCCATTTTTAGAATGTAAGTTAAAATGTAATGCAGTATATTTCATATTAAACTTGTCATTCGTAATGCGCTTCCAATACAGAAAAATAAATATTAGGCATTGCCGCAATTCTGCGAGAAAATGGACTGTCGGGGCCCGGAGAGAGACAGTTGTGTATGTAGTTCATTCTAGCACTAAAGATCGGAATGTAAACTAGCAGTTCTTGCTCGCACTTTCCGCTACCACGATCACCATCCCAGCCTTCTTGCGTTTCTTGCACTCTGCCTACCAGTGGTAGTAACTCCACACACTGATATATCGTCGGCTGGTAATCAAAACCCCGTAACTCCATCATAATTAAAAAAAAAGAAACCTTATAACTGGTTGATTTTTAAGTCAAAATCTAATTTTATTTTAAAATTAATTTCTGAAAAGTGCTACGTTAGAGATGCGAGATGTTGGGTCTGAGATTAGAGCAGACTAAACCTCGCTATTTCTTCTCACCGGAGATGCGAGTTCTTTGTACTGAGATTAATATATGAGAAAATGCGTGGTTTTTACATTAAAACATATAATGGCGTAGCCCATTGTTGATCCATAGACTCTCTTTTATCAGGAGTTACTAGGTCAAGTTAATTTTTAGTTACAATATTTGCTCATAGATGTCATGAATTGCAAATGGTCAACACACCGACATCTAACAGGCAATTAAGGTATTACTAGGACTTGAGGTCGGTAAATTTTGATAAGAGGCCTTTTTTATCCAGGCTTAAGGATCTTTTACGTGCCTCAAAATCTTCAGACTCGGCTTAAAGTCCCTTTCGGAAAACTTGCTCCTTCGATTTTTCCATCCTAAAAATCTAACGGCCTGCCCGGGTTTAAACCCGCGACTCTCGGAATCAGAGGCAAGGATCATAACCATTCGTCCACCGCGTAATGACAGGAAAATCATCTTGGAGTTATCAAAACTTTAACATCACGCAGACGATGCGTTTGCTTATCGAATGATGCAAAAACTCAGATTTTACTTTTGAATGGAGTTACAAGGTTTCGATCGCCGGCCGACGATATTTTACAGGGCGATGCTTTGAAATTCTAAGCTGAGATCGACTTCAATTCTGTGTGTTAAAATTGAAACTCTGCGAGTGTACATATAGATTTAACTTTTACAAAAATACTACCAAAATCTGTTTTGGAATGGAAACCTGAGGGAAGACGAAGCAGAGGAAGACCTAAAACCTCCAGGAGTCAGGGAATATGTTTATATATGAAGGACAAACATCTACAACCAGGAGATTGGATGGACCGACAAAATTGGCTATTAGAAATCGGACGATGTCAAAGATATTAATCAACCGATGATCTATCTATCTATGATTAATGTTGTATAACATATTAAGTTAAAGTATTATCAAGTACAAACATATTTTAGAGATTGTATACAGTAGGCAGTTAGATTCAAAGTCCGTTCAAAGCGGTTAAAAGTATAACATAAATTAGTAATTAAAACTCTGGAAGCTTTCAAGTCTAAAAATATCATATATAAAATATATTTTAACAGGAAGAGAAGAATTGTTTTAAAATTGTTCTAAATTGTTTGAAAATAATTAGTGGTTAACGTCTGGTGAAAAACGAAAATCTTTATATTGTTTTTATTATCTGGATTTTGGGATCCAACTCTATGGACAAACAAGGAATGTACAAATTAAAAGCATGTGTTTGGAAGTGTGAAATCGCACGAACATTGTACAATATACATTAATAATACTATATCATGTAAAACTAGGCATATTCTAGACATTGAGTAGAAATATTGTAATCATCGTATGTTTTATTCATTTTTTTTAGTCCAACGATTGAAATGTTGGTGTAACTTCGCATTAGCTAGAAAATAAGCCCCGAATTTGGTCAAATGTTCACCTGTAAGAAGTCAGATTGCGACTTATATATTCTACCTTGGACTTAAACATAACTTTTCATTTAAACATTATGCTCGTTTTCAACAATAAGACTATCACCCTACAACTCAAACTTTTACCGGTGTTTTAACATTAACATTGTGTATAATATTTCGTTAGCTTGTTTTTCGGTTTTCTTTCATTGAGAAGTTGGACACTGATAACAAAGCAAATTTTATGCCGATATTGGTGATCATTCATTGCGGAAGTCTGGGAATTCAGCGTAGTTGCAATTTAAACTTCAAACTCGCAGTAGTGCATTATGCCAAAACCATGATGATAAGAAGGCCGAAAAAAGGTACGGAGTGGACCAATCTAATGTGCGGAATTGTACAGAATAATAATCATCTTCATGTAGCTCCATTTAGGAGCATGGCATTAGTAAGAGCTTTGTTCCGGACATGACTACTGACAACAGACTTCACTTCATTTCAGGATTTTCCTATCCTCTTCATCTCATCATCGACAGTTCGCTTTTAGGTAACACGTGGATATGTCCTCTATTTCTGGTTCCCTGAGGATTCCAATCAAGGGCACTTCTTTCTACAGAGTCGTAGTTTTTCCTAAGAGTGTGGCCTATCCAGCGCATTTTCCTCCTAATTTGAACTTCTACCGGTTCCTCACGAGCTTTATACCACAAGACTTGGTTTCTTACAACTTCAGGCCAGTGTACATTGAATATTCTACGCAAAGAGCCGTTTATAAATAATTATATTTGTTGCATTTTATTATTAAATAACTAGGTTTCTGATCCGTATAATAATACAGATTTAACATTGCTTCTAAATATTTTAAGTTCAGTATTTTTTAAATACTTTTATCTTTCCAGATATTTCTCAAGACTATAAAGACAATATGTACTTTATTTAATTTTGAGCTACATAATTTAATGTACCTTCTGTTTATTGTAAGAGTGCTTCGCAGATAAACAAAAGAGTCTACTTCATCTACAATCCTTGTTTTCCAATTTTATTTTACTATGTGCAGAGGATTTAATTCGCATTTCTTTAGTTTTTTTTGTCTATCTGCCATCAGTTCAGCTGATTGTGCTTAATTTTGTAAGTCTGATAATTTCTTCCGTATATCTTTACATCGATGAGAAAGAAGTGATGTCATTTTTATAAGCAAGGTCTTCTATTAGACTGAATCAAGAGGAATACATAAAAAACAGTTTTAACGAAGAAATTGCGGCCAAATGTTCTAATCTTGAAGCTCGGATTCTTTGCTGTGTGGAAGATACCTGTGCATAGACGTAACTACGAGAAACTAAATATTTATGGTAATTTTTCTTCCCTCAATCCTATATTCTTGCCAAATGTTTTTCCTCCTATTTTAAATGTGCGGCTTTTACCTGGGGAAGACTTATTTTCGGACCAACTAACGGCATATGTAGAGGCGCCTATGGAGACGTACGGTATTAGGCTAAGTTTATTTCTAATCTGAACCCACCTAACCTAGAACTCGCATGCCGTAACTGGGATCCAAGCTGCTACAATAAATGTGATAAGTAAGGCATATAAAGAACAAATGAAACTTACGAGCAGCAGTGATATTTAAGTGTCATGTGATGATAGATGGGATACCAGAGGATATACTCCACAGCATTATATCTGCAATATCGCACTGTTAAAAGTGGTAAGTCGATTGAACACTGACACAGTTTATAAGGGCTGTGAAATATAGGGAAAAACTGTCAGCATAGAATATTATAATTGGCTGGAAAGTAATCAATATAATGTTAACCATGCAAGTACATCTGGGCACATGAAAATGGTTAATTTAAAAACGCTATGCCAGGTATGCCAATTACATTGGTGATGGAGATAGTGAGAGTTACAAAGCTTTCTCAGACATGCAAGCATATAGTCTTATACTAATTTCCACTGCAGAGTGTGTAGAAAATGTGCAGAAATATGTGAGGATCAATCTCAGATAGCTGAATGAGGAATGAAAGGGTAGGAAACTTCTTGATTCTAAACGATAAGGTGGCAAAAATATATTAACAGATGCTATTATAAACACATTAATTGTCAATTATGGGAATGACATTGTTGCTAATTTTCAGTTTTTGCATACCATGAGGTAAGCAATGTGAGCAATATGATGTCATAAGTCATCAACAGATGAGAGATATTGCATAACATTTGCTCTAATTGTGTCGATTCTTGGTGTCCTATACACGGACAGTGCATGATGGTACTGAAAACTCATATATACACAAGAATATACTTAAACTTCCCATCATGAATATTACACATCCAGTTAAACTTCCAAAAGATGTGCAGGAGAATATAAAGTGTCTGTGAATTCAAAAATATGAAAAATATGTTTCAAAACAGTATTTGCTGGACACACAGTGATTTAGAACGTAGCCAGTGTCAGAGTTTTAACTTTCATAGATGTGATGGAGTTAAGGATCAAAGTCCTGGAGAAGCTCGACATTTTTTTCTTGAAAGTAGTGTACTCATATTCTTAATATTGAGGCTGAAATTCGTGTGAAATCAGGGAATACAACAACTTTAGAAGCAATCAAAGAAGGCATAGGCTAGCAGGAAATACTTAAAATGTAAGATAAACCCAAGAAATCCCTAAATGAGAGCACAGTACACAGAGAAGGAGAAATCAAAATATCTTCCTTCCCTTCTTTCGTAAATTTTCTTCTGATTTGCCGTAATTTGAAATTTTAATTTTCTTTCTCATACCGAACAATTTATTAGATAAAATAATATCAATGTATACATCCAATAACATTTTTCACTGAAGATCGAAAATGATCACCGTCAGTTATGTAGTTTATGTTTCAGCTTTTTGTTAACAGTTTTACCAAAAAAGAAAAATAGCTGTTTTGAGAATGAATAAATAAAAACTATTTTTAACACAGTAATATATAATTATAATTGGTCAACAATTTTTTCGTAACATGGATGAAAGTAGTAATTTTCTGTTAAGTTGCATGTATTATTAACGAATATGAACATGAAAATAATCCATGACGTATTTTTTAATCATGAAAATATGACACATTCGAGAAAAGTTGTAAAAAATATTAGTTACAGAATCGTATATACTCGAAGTAATTGTTATATTTATAGGAATATTTTTCTACGTGTTCAATTTTCCACTGGCCGTATGCAAAATTTGCTAATATGTTTGTCTCCTCTTAGGCTAATATCTTTGTAAGAATACTGCCTTACCGAAATTGAGAAACTCCGCTGGGCGTATATAAATTCGCCAAACAGTTTCTGTTATGCATGTGAAAAGTTACAGTGAAAAGTCAGTCAGTCATTAACCAATGAATTAAAGGAAGCTAATTAAAATTGCATGTATTAAATACAATGGAATTGTCTGTGCGCATCTGAAAATTTATCTGTAACGTAAAAAGTCATTTACCTCTTAAAACATTTTATTTTCGTCATAGGGAGACTCGGATCAGTTACAGTGTCTTGATTTCATTCATGTTACAAAAAAAGTTAAATTTGTCGACCAGTGTAATTGCGAGTTTCGGTTAATATGTTTACCACGAATAAAATATTCTGAAAATCATTTTTAAATAAAAAAAAATGTTGTATGACCAATAAGTAAAACTGTTTTTCTCTATATCAGATTGACGTGACATTGTAAGGCGCATACACAATTCACGAAAAGGTTTTTATATTTAAAATGAATTAATAATGCTCAAACACATGTAATAACCACGCAAAATTGTGGCGCCATTAAATTGGAAGGAATTAAGTAATAGTTGATGTAGATTTTACATCACTTGTACAAGACGAAAGGTGTACATGAACCCTCAATTTATACTTGAGGACATTCCAAGTATTAGGTTGTAATGTCAATGAATATCTATTTTTCAAAAGAAATGCCCCAGAAGTAGGTTACTTACTTACTTACTCACTGGCACTATCGAACCCGTAGGTTCATGGCCGCGCGGACATAAGCTCTCCATACATCCCTATCCTGAGCTAATGTTTTCCAATCATTCCCTGTATAATCAACTTCCCTCAAATCATAGTTAATGTTGTTCTCCCACCTCATTCTTGGTCTACCAACTGGGCGTTTTCCCTCTGGCTTTCCTACAAGAAGCTTCCATGCACGTCTTTCATTCCTCATACGAGCAACATGTCCTGCTCATCGCAGTCTACGAGACTTAACTGTTCTTATTATATCTGGCTTCCTATAAAGACCATGTAGTTCATTGTTATGTAGTCTTCTCCATTCACCTGTCTGTTCATCTCTCTTTGGTCCAAAAATTTTCCTAAGTACTTTATTCTCAAATATTCGTAATCTCCTTTCCTCCCTTAAAGTAAGAGTCCATGTTTCGCACGCATATAATATAACTGGTAGAATAATAGTTTTATATATTTTCAGCTTAACGTTTTTTGAAAGGAGTTGGGGCATCAAAAGTCTCTGTAATGCATAATAGCACGCATTTCCAGAATTGAGCCTATGTTTAATTTCTTTGTGCATCTCATTCCTATTTGTGATTATTGTTCCTAGGTATTTGAATTCAACCACTTCCTCAAATTTTCCCTCATTTGTCATTAGCTGTCCATTTCCATTATATACTGAATTTCTACGTGTGACCATATATTTAGTTTTACTGATATTTACTTCCAGTCCTAATTTCTTAGTGTTACTCAATAGTGTGTGCGCGTTGGCCTTTAGTATCTCCTCGGTATCGGCCAGTAGTACTACAATATCAGCATAAACTAACAGCTTATTAATACCATTCAGTTGTAAGCCTTCCTCACCCTCTAAAGATTTAATGACATGCTCTAGTACAAAATTAAATAGTAGAGGAGATAGTGCATCTCTTTGCTTCAACCCATTCTGGATTTCAAAAGTGTCTGAAAAATGTTTGCCTACACGCACCGTACTCTTTGAGCCATTTAGACACATTAGTATAAGTCTAACTAACTTTTTAGGAATTCCTAACTCCAGCAGGATACTACATAACTTCTCTCTCTTAATTGAATCATATGCTTTTTTGAAGTCTACATATAGTTGATGTGCAGTACCATTATATTCCCAGAAGTAGGTTACAAAAACGGAAACTATTCAAAGAATGAGTAACGGTGAATGAGTAGATCGTCGCAAAAATAGTAGCAGTAATAGTAGAAGAATGTTCTGCACATGTACACATATATGTATGTATCTCTTAACAAAGAGCTAGTAATAGTGTTCTGACTTCATGTTCTGGATCTTCGACCGTATTTATTTATTTTCTATAGAAATTGATTAGTTCTGTAAAGGACAGAAACTACTTTCATTTTCTGTTATTTCCCGCTGTAATTAAGAAAGTACTGAATATTGATTTAAACGAAATTAAGAATGTTCTCGAACTGTGACTGATAATAATAATAATAATAATAATAATAATAATAATAATAATAATAATAATAATCATAATCATAATAATTAATTATTATTGTATTATTATTGTCATTATTGTATTATTATTATTAGTATTATTATTAGTATTATTATTATTAATTATTATTATTATTAATTATTATTATTAATTATTATTATTATTATTATTATTATTATTATTATTATTATTATTATTATTATTATTATTATTATTATTATTATTATTATTATTATACATTTATTCTGGCAGAGTGAAGAACATAAGGCTTTTCGATCCTCTTAACAGCAAAAATATAGAAACTACAGATTACAATTTATTTTACATTTTATTTAAAACTTACAGGATAAAATGCATTCTTGAACGTTGAAAGAGTCAGTATTGTACTTTATTAGCCTACCCGAAAAGAGGATATCAGTAACGCAAATAATTTAGTTGCAAGTGCCTGTTTATTCGATTAGTATATCACAACTGTGACTCCAAGGTCAACAGGTTCATAGCCGACCGGTGTAGATATATTTTTTGAGGGCATAATAGTCCTGGGTATAGCTTCCTTCGGAAAGGAAGTAAAGCTGTGGCTCTCGTGTAATGATAGGCTTCTCAGCAAAAATTATTGCCCATTTCACGTCCATATTTGAATTACTACATTAATAATCTGAGATATTAAAGAGTTTGGATAATAAAAATATGATATTCCAACCTAAGACCCACCATTTACCTCTTACCTAGAGAGAGTGTATAAAACTTAAAAGTGCACTAGTGTTTATTATTTTTACATTGACGTCACAAGTCCGATATGAACGAGAAAGCATAGTCTTATTTACAAATAAATAATAGTTTTAAAAAACTAAAACAACACGCTTTATTAGAAAACCGAACTAAACAGAAGAAACATAATTTTAATTTCCAACACGCTTAGCATACAATTAAAGTGGTCAACAAAAAAATCATCTCCAATACATATAGAATACAAATAGTATTATCAACAAAAACAAAATAATTTTACCATCAAAAGCGTGGAGCGCTTTATATCAATTAATATATTTGATAATAAACAGATATTGGTAAAAGTAAAGTCTCTAAGAAGAAAATGTAAAAACCATAAAAAGCCCCCCACGCTTTTGATGGAAAAATTATTTTCATTTTGTTGATAATTGTAGTTTTATTCTATATGAATTAGAGATGATTTTTTTGTTGACCACTTTAATTTTATGCTAAGCGTGTTGGAAATTAAAATTATTTTTAATCTTTTTAGTTCGGTTTTCTAATAAAGCGTGTTGTTTTAGTTCTTTTAATACTATTATTTATTTTTTTATTTTTTAGTTTTAATATTTTACAGAATAAGATAAAAATGTAAATATCTTTAAATTCGATACTATTGTAGTATGAGCTAAAAATAATACCCTTCTAAAAAAATCCTCCCAGCCGGATTTGAACCAGCGACCTATGGATTACTGAAATTATATACGACTAGAGTTCACCGCTCTACCAACTGAGCTCTTACAACGATTGACAAAAAAAGTCGACAAGTCCGCAACCTATTATATCAGTTTTCATTTTTTTGATTTTCTGATGAATCTGGCCAGGATTTTAGAAACAAAATATGAAATTATTGTAATGTCACGGGTCCTTTACAAGTATACAAAGTTTCAAGTCGATCCAATGTTTCTAAGTGGGTGAAAATCGTGTTTAAAGATCCCGTTACAAAGATACAAAGACTTTTTTTTATTTTCTGATGATTCTGGCCAGGATTTTAGAAAATAAATATGAAATTATTGTATTGTCACGGGTCCTTTACAAGTATACAAAGTTTCATGTCGATCTAGTGTTTCTAAGTGTGTGAAAATCGTGTACAAAAATTCCATTACATAGATTCAAATACTTTTTTTATTTTCTGATGATTCTAGCCTGGATTTTAGAACAAAAATGAAATTATTGTATTGTCACGGGTCATTTACAAGTATAGAAAGTTTCAAGTCGATCCAATGATTTTAAGTTGGGGAAAATCACGTTCAAAAATTCCGTTAGATAGATACAGGTCAAGCTAATATAAAGCGTGTAAAAAGACTCATCGATTCTGTAAGAGGTGATATCGGAAACAGTTTTGTCAGTATTAAAAATTTATATATTTCTAATGTGAGTTTAAAACTGATACATTATCCATCCATCCACAGTAATTCTGCCCGAAGGCAAGTTCTTCACTGCAATCATTGCATTTTGATGCTATGCTTGCAGCTTTACTAGGGAATTGTAGGTTCCCGTTGCTTTCCACACCGGTGAAGGATGATGATGATAATGATAAGGGTGTTGATGATGATGATGGCCATATGATTTCGGCGACCGTTTGGGCCTTAAAGGTTTCCTGACATTTGTCTTACAGATGAGGAAAAACCCCGATAAGAACCTCACCCAGAAAAACTGTCCCGACCGGGGATCGAACCCGGGGCCGCTGCGTGACAAGGCAGCACGCTACCTCAAGACCACAGCGGTGGACTGATACATTATAAATTAAGAATTAAATTAAAGTAATTAAATAAGGAAATACTTTGACAAGTAAACGCTTAATTAAAATGGAGTTAAATATTAAATTAACAAAGTTCAAAATATTGAAGGCAAGAATAGACCTTCTTACTAAGGAAAATCAAAAATCAATTGTGACAAAAGTTGGATAGTCCGTTGAGATACGATAATATCTGTCGGAGTTCCGGGTTCATCACAACGGGAATCGAGGAGTAAAACACAAACATGTAAAGCACGTCGTAAGGCATATTTAAGCGCAATTCAAGGTCAATACTGAATATAATGTATGGGTGGTGGAAAATACGAAACCAGATGACGACTATATTAGAGGGTTAGGCATCGAAATTTTCTTAGGAGCTTCCTCGCAGAAGGTAAGGCAGCGGATATCCTGGAGGTCTCGGTGGGCAGATATGAAAAAAAAAAAAAAAGAGCTTGTAGCTGCCTATAAAACAAAACTAGAGACCGGATTTTAACTGTCGAGAGATACCCTTTAAAGATTCGATTCGGAAATGAACACCTAGTCCAAATACCTTTCGTCAGCCTATCATATGGATTCGTTCACGATTAAGCAGAATATGCAATTACCTTCAACAAGAGCAGAGCGGACATGGGAGATTTATCCTGCGTTGTTGATGTCCGAGAGGAACTGCTATTTAACATAACAAGGACTAGGCCTTCTCGTCCTAAGGCTCAAGTAGTTACATGCATAAAAGTTCCATTAGAGGCAGATTATTTGTTCTTACTTGACTTTTGAGCTTCGGAAAACAAGAGATACAGACACCTCGTTGAGTCCAGCGTCTGCAGAAGTACATATTTCTATCAGAAAACCGTAATGCATTAAATATGTCAATGCTGATACTAGTTCATGATCGTTTGTATTTCTCTGAATTCAGTTTACGTCGAGATGTTGCAGTGTCCCAACCTCAATACTAACAGATGTTCTGCCACTCTCAGCTCGAATAGCAGCAAGTCTATCTTCGTATCGGATGCAAGAAGGACGGCGAAGAAGCGTTGCGCCTTCATAACGCTTAGAAATAAAAGCATCATCTGAAGAAATAACGTCAAATAGCAAACACATGTATGTCGCCTTTAT
This sequence comes from Diploptera punctata, assembly GCA_030220185.1. NCBI lineage: Eukaryota > Metazoa > Arthropoda > Insecta > Blattodea > Blaberidae > Diploptera > Diploptera punctata. The sequence continues at coordinate 49,038 of JASPKZ010009026.1, forward strand.
GTTTTCCATTAAGCATTTTTTTGTAATAGCTTACCTATAAATATCTAGGGGTAACCTAAGAGAGAGGAGTTACATGGACAGCTCACATGGATCAGATTGGATGAAAAGTCACCCAGAGACCCTATATACTAGTACCGCTTGTGAACAGGAGACGTGGACTGTCCATGGTAAATAATATGTTGCTTTATAAACAGATTACCCCCCCCCCATTTTAATCAGTAGGTATATGCAGTATAGCGGCATGCTGCTTGGTGCCATTTGAAGAAGCTTCAAGTTCGTTTAGACTAATTGTCTCCGCATTGCTGCTGGCGCGTTTACGTACGTCACCAATAGGCAGATTCACGAGGATCTGGAAGTTACCTACGTAGCCAAACACAGATGAAAAGCCATAGAGAGACACGACATACTAGGACAGTTTCTATGCCGGAGATTTGGTCTGTTCATAGTTGGAGTGATGTAATTGAGATGCAGGACTAACACTGAACTCCCCGCTTTAGGGTCTTATTATTTTGTCCTCTTCGAGTTGTTTGTGATGTTTTTTTGAAAATTTGGATTTTGAAAAATAAGTTTGTTTGTTATGTTCGGCCGTAGAGAAGAGAAGTTGTTTTGAATATTGACGTAGTTTGGAGAGGGTGAAACGATTTTGAGGATTTATGTATGATATAAATATATTTTATGCACAAGGAGGGACAAAAATCGAGAAGAAAGCTGTTTGATATGTGTAGTAGGTTCAATGTTTTTGTAATTTATCTCTGTAGTGATGTTATTAGTGTCAGATTTTTTTATTGTACTGTGTAGTGTATGTAGACTTACTGAAAATTGTTCATAAGTAAAGCCACGAGTGATTTCCAAATTATCGATAAATTCACGACTCAGGAAGAATCTAGAGAATCTAAAGAATTTGGAAATCAAGAGTGGCATTTCTTAGGACTATTTAACGAATAAAATTATGCTCTTTACTAAAAAATAATTATTTGAATATAGTTACCGGTGTTTTAAATATTTATATAGTTAATGTAAACGGCGAGGTTTGAAAACAAATTAGAAATATGAGGTTATGTATATTCACTGCAACTCGATCATATTATTTATTGCCAAATAGGATCGCAATATTGTAAGAATGCACTCTAGTGGAGAAATAATGAAACATATCAAACTATTATAATCAACATTATAGGTTAATCATTTATATTTTGAATAAACAACTCAATAAAATCACTAAATCTATACATTATTTGCCATATTCAATGTATTTGTTGGAGAAAAATAATGGTCTAACCTGTTCAGAATATTAAAAAAGGAGGAGCTTTCTTTATCACAAAAGCAGGAACTGATAAAGAGAAATAGATAAAGAGCGAGGTGAAACACGACTGTCATTGGTGTAAAACAGAATTAATTGAAACGTGATTGGTCATTGACTACCATTTGCGACATGAGTTAAAAAGTCATAGTAAACAGCATGTTGCTTTATAAGCAGATAACCCGCTCGATTGTTCATGTGCAGTATAGCGAAGCGCTACTCAGTGCCAGTTGAAGAAGCTTCAAATCATTCAGACCAAATGTCTTCCCATTGCTGCTAGAGCGACTTGGTACGTAACAAATAAGAAGATTCACGAGGATCTGAGAGGATCTACATAGCCAAGCACACAAGAGAAATATTGCACAGCGTTTCGACTTTAAACTTTATAACGCAAAGAACTCTTCAGTAGGCTTGGGGCCGTCTTTGGCCTGGAGAATCCATCAAACCGACACTGCAACGAAAAGAACACACAGCTATAGCAAGACTTCAGACAGAATACCTTAGAACTCAAAATAATAGATTGCAAGATGACATACCCAATCTGCCCAAAGTGTAATACAAAGGAAACATCACCACAACATACACTCCAGTGCATCGATAGCTCAGCAGACGATCTCGAGAATCAATCTCAATATGTAATAAAATTACTTCAAAACAATAACTTCATGGATACAGTTAAAAAGCCTGGGATAAGCAACAATAATAACAATAATGTCCCTGCTTAAAACTCCTTACGAAACCACAGGAACGTATGCCTCATTTCTTACATATTCATTATTTTTAGCTGTCTGATAGTATACAAAGCCGACTGCTTTCAATTTTCCTCTAAAATCTGTCAGTTCCACATACCGTATCTCATCCACCTCTAGGCCTCTTTGTAACAATATGACTTCGAGGAGCAGCAGCTGCAGCACTACATGTCTCGTATTTATTATAGGAGAAACGACATCACGCTTACATTAACATGAGGAGACATGTTACAGAACACAGTGAGTACGACATGTGCTTAAAAGCTTTGATGAACGAATCAAATCACATTAAAATTAAAATTATTTGATTAACGTTCAAATAACAGTATGAACAAACACTATCGTCATGATCGGTAAATAATAATAATAATAATAATAATAATAATAATAATAATAATAATAATAATAATAATAATAATAATATTTATTTTAACTGGTAGAGTTAAGGCCTTAAGGCCTTGTCTACCACGCAAGCTGCTATAAAAATACAAAAATTAATCTTGTATATAAATTACAATAAACATAAATGATTACATGCCATATATACAATATAATTATTATCTACAATATATGTTGATTTACTATGCAGTAACAATTAAAATATTAAGTATAGAAGATACAAAAATAAGAAAGGGGAAAACTACTATTAACAAAGAATAAATTTAATTCTGGAGAAAAAATGATTATTTAAAAACAAGCAATTGTGTAAGTGTGACAAAAGTGTCAAGTGTGCGGCAACATTGATATCTTGAGGGAGGGAATTCCAGGAAAGGACAGAGGCTACTGTAAAATATGTAGAATAAGAAGAGGTGCTGTGGAGAGGGATTGTTAGCAGAATTATCATGTGACCTAGTGACATTATTGTGTCAATAAGATAACTTCTCTTATCTGGACGTCAAATAACTAGGATTGTAAGAGCACAGAAGTTCAAAAGAAGTAAAAGAGAGTCTGTCACTAAATGAGATTATTGGAGTGTTCGAAAATATGATTATTAAGAGGGATGATGGAAATTAAACGAACGCAAGCATAGGAACACGCTGCAGTCTCTGCGATGAGTCAGAGTTTAGGTCATTATATATTATAACGTCACGATAATGGAAGTGTGACATCACAAGATTGTGCACAAGGGTTTGTTTCCTTTTGTAATTGTGGTGAAACATGGCCTCGTACATTAAAGTAGGAAAACAAGGTAAAATTATTCCAAAAGAGTATTATAACACGAATATTTGTTCCCGTAAGGGATGTGAATGTTGCCGCATCGTAGCCGAGAGTTATAACGCACCTTTGTATTTTCCTAGTGCTATGGGACACTGCTGTTCGAGTACTCATGGGGAAAGAAATTTCTCGCGAAATTTCGGTCAGTGTGAGAGCGGTACCCACCCAGCGTCATGAAGAATTTGGGTAGCTGCAAATAAGTAGCGGCTTCTAGTTGAGAAATCCAGCTGTAACGGCTCGAGGTCTGACGTACAGACTACATGTCACCGCTATTACTGGCGATATATACATAAATAATTGTGACGTTCACTGCCTTCGTCTAGTGTTCTGCATTCTGGAGTCTATGAGGCTTCTTGTCAGCAAATACCTTTGTGGCTATCGACATGAGGTCGTAAAACTTAACCCTAGGCATTTGGTGGCATGATGTGTTCTGAAAGATGAGTCGATAATTGAGGTGAAAAGTGGATGTTGTCATTCTAGAATAGGGTGTTAGAAACTAGACGAGCCTAGAGTCGGATGGCCGATAACACGGAATGAGCCTCGCAAGGGAACCTCGCTCAGTTCACTTGGTAGACCACTGGGGAAAAATTATATTGGAAAGCATTCATTTATCAACTGATCCACGAAGAGGAAACGCTCCATGGGATTTTGTAATCCAGCCAATATGGGTTGGATATCCGAGAGCATCTCCTGAGCATGATCGCTGAGGTGGGGAGATGACATTGACCAACACTGGACCTGAACTATGCTGTTATCTTAAGTTTGGAAGAGGTACCAAACTTTAAAGCTTGGGTATAGGATACAGAAGAATTAACCTTCCCCGAAGTGAAGGTACGTGGTTGAGGTGCTGTAGGTTTAGGTGTACTGAGCTCTTTGGCCCTAAAGATAAGATTCTTTGGCTGTCACAATTGCTGGGCAGCCACGGTAGGATGCAAGGTGACTAGAAGTCCCGCAGTTAGCACACTTAAGAACGCTAGGGTTCCTCTGTGCCCCAGCTTTAACCGGACAATCGACATGGTTATGGGCCTCGACACAGACAACGGGGGTCCGATTGCACTCTGGGAACTAACTTACTAACTCACTGGCACTATTGAGTCCGTAGGTTTATGGCCGCTCGGTCATAAGCTCTCCAAACATCCTGGAAAGTATGATTATAATTCTGACACATTAAAGCACCGTTTAAGACCGGAACGGGCTTGTATACATCCACAGCTACAACTGTATAAACGAATGGGTTCAATTTATAAATTTCGCGAGCGGCAGTAGTACTGTTTATCCAGCTCTAAGATAAAGATAGGTAGGTGCTTCTCCAAATGATTTTGTTTACTAATTTGTTTAACAGGTTTAAGAAGAAAATCCAATGAGAGCATTTCACCTTAAATTTCAGTAATGGGGATGCTTGACGGAGCTTCTTCAATACCACCCTCAGTTGTAGTTCATTCTTAAACTCATAGGTGTAATATTTCTTTTGAAGAGAACAAAAATAATGTTTAAGTTTAAGAAAGTCATCCACCGAGGATGCGTAGTAACGCAGACCCTCGTGGGTATTGACTACTTTAAGATTGCTGCTTATAAGTGTCTTGATTCCTTTATTCATGAGGAACAGATCCCCATGTCCAATTACGGCAATTTGAGTGGATTTCTGTTCCTGGAGTCATATAATCGCGATGGTCCAGCTACTAGTGTAGCTACTGAAGCAGTGACATTTATAGGGATGGCTGTCCTGGTGGGATGGTCCATCATTTGGTTGTTCAGGAAGTACTGAAAATCGGTTTTGAGTGTCAACTGCCGGAACTGCAGTAGAAACCATAGCCGGCTGTATGGATCGGCTAGTCGCGATATATATTTTGATATTGTCCTTGGGTGTAGTTACTTTTTGGCCCTTTTTAAACATTTTGGATTTGCGCTTCTTTGGAGGAGTGCTTTCTTTTGGTTGTTTGACACTAGTGTCGGACTAAACACTCTGGTAATGAAATCCGGCAGGCTGAGTTAGGAAGCAGGCCGCTTGAATATCGACAGCCATAGCCTTAACCTCTCTCAACATGCTGGAGTAGAAAGCAGGAATATTTTTCACTGTGAATTGCGGCATTTAGCCGATCCATGCAACTGGACGTTTAGTCTCGAGCTGCTCTCGGGTATGTAGTCAGATAATTTATGATGATGAAAAAGGTTATCACGGATGTAGTGGTATCTTTTACCATTTATAAAATAGGTCGAATTTAACTAGAGAATCCTTCCAGAGTACGAGAGTTCCGAAATCCCCAATCTCAAGTTCCATCGACTCGTTAATTTCTGACATAGACTCCTTGCTTGGTGAAAAAACAAATCAGGACTTAGTTCGGTAGTACTACAGTAAACTAAACACAGAACACACTTGCCAGCAAATAAGATTCAACACATCCAATGGTCGTCCTTCTCTACATGGCACATTTGGATTTGAGGCCAGTAGCCGGATTGTAGACTAAGAGTCTTTTAGGCCAGTAATACTTTGGATTTTTTATAATAGACAAGAATGGTGAATGGAGAGAAATTAACATAAAATATGCGATCCTTGCGGATATCCGGTAGGTGAGGGTTTATTTGTTGCCTTTTGCTTCCCTGCTAGCTTATCTAGCTTATCTTCTTCTTCTTCTTCTTCCTTCCAAGTATTAGACTAAGTCCTGTAACGATCCAATAAAAAATTTTCCCTCCAGCGTTTCATAGGACGCCCAGAGACCTTCGTCCTCATGGTATATAATTATAAACAGCTTTGGGGATCCGATTTGAACTCATTCTTTCAAGATGGTGTTTCCAATTTAGTTGGTACTGTATAATATATTCCAAAATTGGCGTAGTCTTCAATTCTTTTAAAATACCGGTGTTCCTTTTCCGTCCCATCTGGTGCAACCCGCTGTTCGGCGCATGAATCTCATTTCACAAGTCGTTATTCTGCTTTCATGTTGTCTTTTTAGTGTCCATGCTTCACTGCCATAGGTCAACACTGGTCTAGCCAAAGTGTTATATAAACGTAATCTGGTGTTTTTGGGCTAGGGAGTCTTTCCTTTCTTCCGTTCCTTCTTTCCTTTATTTTCTTTTCTTCTCCAGAAAAGCCTGACAAGTGGCTATAAGATCGCAGCCCCATCACTGGTCTTGTCTTCCTTTGGCCAGCAACCAATCGAAGGGACTATTATTATGTTTTCAAGTCTGATACGAGAATTTCCTTCTAGCTTATGAGATATTTAAGTATTCATTTCTTTATGCTAATGGTTCATTGTTGATTTTTTCATAATGTCTGTCGCGGAGGCAGGCAAAGCGAAAGGCAATCAGTCCAAAGCCAGGTGAAGACACACATAAACTCGTTTCTGATAAAACTGTTTAAAAAAAGTAATAATAAATTCATTTTTCTGGATATAACATTCTTGATCGCCATGGAAATTTACCTCCTGAATTCAAATTTGTAATTCGTTTCTCTGTGTCAAGCATAGTTTTCATATTATACGCAATTTCATTTTGTTTATAATTTTAATTTCCACACGACGTATTTATGTAGGCAAAGCATGTAACTATTAATATTTTGATCACTTAAAATTATTTAGAAACATTTTAAGCGCTATACAACTAAAGAATTATATTCAAGCCCTAATATAATAAGTATGTTGTACGGAGAAACTTATTTTAGATTAGAAAATATGAAAAAATACACATTTTCTTAAGAATTAAAAAGGCTCATTTTTTTCTCTTGTGTTCAATTTTGCAGACTCTAATTTTCAGCAAGCATCACAGGCAATTATTTCCCTTCAAACCGCTTTTTCATTGATATAATATCTTTATGGAACCTTTCAACATGTTCGTCGGAGATATCACTGCAGCTCTCGGGAAAATAATGTAGATGCGATTCTAGGAAATATACTTTTACAATGTAATGACATGTGACATCATAGATTACTATGTGCATTTATCATTTGTTTAACGAGTTACTCGTACAGTCAGATTCAACCTAGGAAGTTACTGTGTGTTTGGAATGGGGAACTGGGTTGCAATTTTAACATTATTTTCTTGAGAGAAATCCTGATATAAAATTGAAGTATGTAACACAGCAGATACAGAGTTGTAAGTTGTAGCCGTCCAAGCCACCCCCTCTTATAGAAAAAAACAGTTACTACTTGTCACTGAGGTCGTGCGGACCTGTAATATCCTGTGTGAAAGTGTCGACTTTCATATTTACTATAAAACTAGTTTGCATGCCGTAAAAGAAAATCGATGTTTTTTTAAATGTATAGTACATAGATTTGGAAAAAGTACTGCTAACCTTGCCTCTCCTCCCCTCATTAAACAAACAAATACCGTTATTATGAGATTGGAAACATCTACCTCCTGTATGTAGGGGGACACTGGCATAGCCCATAAGGTCTGTAGTAACTTCCTGGGTTGATGCTAATTATATAATTTTTACCTGGTAAGTCAGTCGTCCTCAACTACATGGAGGCCTTTCGAAAACAATGTTTCATCTTCTGCATTTTAACTGGAACTGGTGGTGTATACAACCTATATAACACCATCAGTTCCAGTTAAAACGCAGAAGATGAAACATTGTTTTTGAAAGACCTCCATATTAGAATATCTTGAAGTTTAATAATTTAGTTGAGGACGACTGACTTACCAGGTAAAAATTATATAATGAATATCTTATTACATAACCTCAACGGTGCTTTAATATTAATTTCAAAAGTGTTGATTCCTGGGTTGAATTAGAGTGTAGTCATCATATAGTTTTCGTCCCAGATAGTTTTGCGATACATTCTTGAAACAAGGCATTGTTCAAAATCTGAGTCCTTCTGAAGTTCTTTAATTTAAGGACCCACAAACACGACCTCTTTTATATTTGCCGCAGAAAGGTGAGGAAACTCTTCCAGGCGTGTCCATGACCTTGATAATTGTATGACCTTAAATTAGCAAAACAATAAATTCTCGTATCAGTTATTTAAATGTGACGGACCGCACTGAAAACAAAATCGTGCATAACTGTTATTATTAGGTATGTTGTATAATTCCACACAGGTTCCAGTACTTTCTTAATGCTAGCTTTCTTCTGTTTTATTAAAACTATTAGACAAATTAAAACAGCTGATCTATCAGATAGGATACATTGCGGATTTAAGGGTTCATGTGAAGAGGGGGGCAGCAGAATATCTTCACTGGTTACCAATTTTTCATTCTGTATACTTTTTCTCTAACTTTCCACTTACGTTCAGACCAAATCATTATTTTATAATGGGAATTTCTATCACGACTATCCCACTCGCACAGAAAACACCCAGTTTTGGTGAAGCCTCATTGCATATCCAGTATCAAGGCAATTATTTGTAAATCGCCACATATTTTCCACGTATGCACATTATATTTGATTACTCTCAGCCTATTTTCCAAAATATCATACGACTCTCTAGTCATACTTGCAGAGGCATTTTGGATACAAGGCATCATATTCCCCTTCCCTTCAGACTGAAATTTGAGGCATCTACTAAAGAGTCTTCACTCCTGGGGCTCGTATTTAAAGTTCAAATCATTAATTAGACCACAAACATCACTGCAGAATGTCATCATGTTGTTGTTTGCAAAATAGGGAAGAAAAATGCGTTCTCTATGTCTAAACACAGTAATTTTCGTATCTGGTTGCAATTCATTACATTCGTGCAACCATGTACCCAACAGTCATGTTCTTTATTTACTTAGGCCTAAATCACGAACTAGGTCGTTCAGATATGCTTGTGTCAACAAACAAGGAATTGAAGTGCTTGTCTATTGATATGATTGGACCTTTATTCTGGAGAAAATGTAAATTTTTCATTCACACTTTCTGCACTATCTGTTTTATTGTCTTCATTTGTTGGTCTAAAGTGTTTCGGAGTGTGAGATTGGTCTGATTACAGAAGGCAAATTGGAGTACACTATGTGGCTCTTAGATTTCCGATACGTATAACCATGAACATTTGTCAAACAAAAATAACAGTCTGTAATGTGGTCCTTTTGTTCTCTCCATGCCATTGGAATTTTAAACCAAGTGCAATAATCTTTACCATTCCACCAGTTTAACACAGCGAGTTGCATAATAAGTAAATGGTGTCCAGTCCTATGCTGATCCCCAAGTTCTATTCCAAAGTAATGTTTGTAGGCCTTCTTTACAATGAGCGCAAACTTCTTCCTATGCCTAGCAAACGTGAACCCTCCGCAGATATAGCAGAAGTTGTCAAGCGTATGTTTACAGGTTCTACGATTCGGAGTTTTCTAGAAGAGAATATTTGATATTCATATATTGCTATGAGATGCGTTGTGCATATAGAGAAACAAAACTTAATGTATATAAACACTACTCACTTCATCTAACAAGAATTCCATGTTAAACTCGGTATCTCTCTCTCTCTCTCTATCTATCTATCTATCTATCTATCCGTCTATCCGTCTATCCATATATCCATCTATCCATCTATCCATCTATCCATCTACCCATCTACCCATCTATCCATCAATCCATCTATCCATCTATCCATCTATCCATCAATCCATCTATCCATCTATCCGTCTATCCATCTATCCATCTATCCGTCTATCCATCTACCCATCTATCCATCTACCCATCTACCCATCACCCATCTATCCATCAATCCATCTATCCATCTATCCGTCTATGCATCTACTCATCAATCCATCTATCCATCTATCCATCAATCCATCTATCCATCTATCCGTCTATCCATCTACCCATCAATCCATCTATCCATCAATCCATCTATCGATCTATCCATCTATCCATCTATCCGTCTATCCATCCACCCATCTATCCATCTATACATCTATCCATCTATCCGTCTATCCATCTATCCGTCTATCCATCTACCCATCTATCCATCTATCCATCTGCCCATCTACGCATCAATCCATCTATCCATCAATCCATCTATCTATCTATCCGTCTATCCGTCTATCCATCTATCCATCTATCCGTCTATCCGTCTATCCATCTACCCATCTATCCATATATCCATCTATCCATCTACCCATCTATCCATCTACCCATCAATCCATCTATCCATCAATCCATCTACCCATTTACCATCTATCCATCTACCCATCTATCCATCTACCCATCTACGCATCAATCCATCTATCCATCTACCCATCAATCCGTCTATCCATCTATCCATCTACCCATCTATCCATCTACCCGTCAATCCGTCTATCCATATATCCATCTATCCATCTATCCATCTACCCATCTACCGATCAATCCATCTACCCATCTACCCATCTACCCATCAATCCATCTATCCATCAATCCATCTATCCATCTATCCATCTACCCATCTATCCATCTACCCATCAATCTGTCTATCCATATATCCATCTATCCATCTATCCATCTATCCATCTATTCATCTATCCATCTACCCATCAATCCATCTATCCATCTATCCATCCATCTATCTATCTATCTATCTATCTATCTATCTATCTATCTATCTATCTATCTATCTATCTATATATATATATCTATCTATCTATCTACCTATCTATCTATCTATCTATCTATCTATCTATCCATCCATCCATCTATCTATATCTCGTTTAGTATCTGTCTGTTTTACTTCTATGATTTGAGATATATCCGAAAAAGAGAAACATATAAAGTTTTACATAATTTATTTACCACATATGTCAGAATATTACGGTTAAGAAATGAACACACACTCGCATCATACGGAATGTGTCCACATCCAAATAATACAGATTAGCACGCTATAAATATCAAGTTTAGATCCTTTCACGATAACCTGCTTATTGACACAATTTTTTTAGCAACAGGAATGCCAACACCTGAAAATGAAAACAAAGAAGAAAAAATTAACTGTTACCAACTCGTGCTGAGCTAAGTTCACTATCTTCATCGGAAACCTTAAAATGTCATTTAAATTAGATTGTATTCTTATATCAAACCATTCAAATTAATAGAAACCTAAAAATAGACTCCTTGCTTTTTGCAGATGGTTTGGTATAAATAGCTACAACAGAAACAGATTTACAGTATTCTATACACAATTTTAATATAATTGCAAAAAGGTATAATATGGAAATCAATACAACGAAAACTATAGTGATGGCCATTTGTGGGAAATACCCTATACGTAGCAAAATTGTTTTGGACGATGAAATTTTAGAACTAGTAAATGAATTTAATTATTTGAGTTATAATTTAACATTTCAGGATGAAGCTGACATATCAAAGAAAATCACAAATTTCACAAAAACAACGAGGATAATTAACAGTATAATGAAACCATCTTTAGTACAAAAGAACACAAGATTGTGGCTGTATAAAGTTCTCGCAAGACCATTATTAAATGTGGTAGTGAAGCATGGACAATACGAAGAAGATATGAAAGCCGAATAACAGCAAATGAGATGCGATTTATGCGCCGTACAGCAGGCTATACAAAGTGGGACCATAAAAGAAATTAGGAAATTATAGAAGAGTTGGATGTAGAACCCATTCTCCACCATATACAAAACTATCAGAACAACTGGAAAGCCCCGTCCTCAACGAATGCCGTCTCATAGAATTCCAAAAGTCATGCTTCGTTACTGCCCCCAAGACAAAAGTTCGCTGGGACGTCCAAAAAAGCGCTGGATGGAAAATTCCTCTTAGAGAATGTAACAGGCCACGTGACCTAATACTTGCGTGGATGATGATGATGATTATATGTAATTAAACAATTGTACCTGAATATTTAACTCATGTCCCAAATGGTAGACAATGACCAACTACATTTCAATGAATTTTGTTTTACAACCAATGACAGTCGTGTTTCACCTCGCTCTTTATCGATTTCTCTTTATCAGCTCCTGCTTTTGTGTTAAAGAATGATCCTCCATTTTAATATTCTCAACAGCTCAGGGCATTACTTTTCTCCCACAAATACATTGAATGTAGAAAATAATGAACAGATTCCTTGATTTTACCGTGTTGTTTACTAAAAATAAATTATTAACCTATAATGTTTGATTATAATATACAATTTGATGCGTTTCATTATTTCTCCACTAGTGTGCATTCGTACAATATTGCGATCCTATTAGGCAATAAATAATATGATCAAGTTGCAGTGAATATACATAACCTCACATTTCTGATTTGTTTTCAAACATCGCTGTTTATATTAAATATACAAATATTTTAAAATTCCGGTAACTATATTTAAATATTGACTTTTGAGTAAACACCAAATTTATTCGTTAAATAGTCCTAACAAATAACACTCTTGATTTAAAATCCTCTAGATAAATTGGAAATCACTCGTAGCATTACTTATGATAACGAATTTATGATTTCAGATTTGAATTTCCCATGTGAATATCCTTTGGAAACGCGTGTTTTCATATAAGAAAAATGCCCCTTGTTGAACAGTGTTATCTTAAGTAATCATTCGAGGTTTGGTTTGAATTTAAATTTTAGGGCGTGTCATTAGTTGTGGGCAAATATTGGAGTGGGTGTGGGGAACAAAACATAAATTTGTCATGATGATCTTGAAGAAGGTTTCCGGGCTGTAAGCCGTGGTCTCGAGGCTTGAAGTTCCCCGACGTTCGCTAGAGACTACGTCTGGCATCCTCAACCCAGACGCAATCTCTGGCGAAACGTCGAGGAACTTCAAGCCTCGAGACCACGGCCTACAGCCCGATCCTTAACCCTTGAGGATGCCAGACGCAGTCCCTGGCGAAACATCGGGGAATATCAAGCCTCGAGACCACGGCCTACAGCCCGGAAATCTTCTTCAAGATCATCATAGCAACTCCGGCCGTGAAAGCCTAAATCAATACATAAATTTGTCAGTTTGCACTTTATAAGAGTCTGTTGTGTTTAGTTTGACCATGCCATGCAGTATAATGTTAAATGGGGTGAGAAACCCCATGATTTAATCGGTGATCTAGTGTTGTCTGGATTAATTCAAGACGATTTTGTAGGTTAGAAATGGCAACTAAATATGCTTTGAAATTTTTAGTTTGAAGCCCTTGGAGAAAATACTATTAGGGTGGCCTAGCCATAACTCAGAGGATAATATTGAGATTAATCCTAGTGACTGGATATCACTGATTTGAACTTGATTCACTTGGCTGAGAATGGAACCGTGAAGGTCCTTAGTCAATGAGGAATTGAATAGATGCCCCGAAAAGAGATCTAACCTACAAAAATTCGAAAGTTGAGTTTTGAGTGGATTAATGATCTATCCGGAGAGTATCACGGCTTGGTGGATGTAAAATTATCCACACTCGTTTTCAGATGTTTTATTTATTTCTAAAATTTTGTTTTCAAGCAAATAGTGATCTTTATGTAACAAAATGGCGGAAGCAGTTAGACAGATTATTAATTGCAGTGCAGAAAAACAATTATTGCACACGTGCAAATTCATTCCACCACAGTTCCGTGAATTCTAATCAGGAACTTAGAGAAATTGAGTGAAAGTAAGAAAGACACAAAGATTGTAACGAAATAACATTAAAAGGAAAATAAATACTGAAAACTGATTAAGTTAGAATTTTTTTAAACTCAATCAGTTCTCAATACGTATTTTATATTTCTTATTATAGCATTTTAGTTAAATATGTGTAAGATCATTTTCCCACTCTATAGGTATAGATCACTTTGCACTCAATTCTGTATTAAACTGTTAATATTTAGTTATTAGCATATTATTTTGCATTTAAATTGGCTGTATGTCATTCCAATAGGATGAGAAATTAAAATGTATATGATATAATAAGGGCAATAACCTCAAAATTAACATTACACTTTTTTTTTTCATTTTCTCGACAATTTGTAGTTTGTCGGTTAGATCTCTTTTCGGGACAACTATTCAATTGAACATGGGACATAATAAAAAAATAAAACACCTAATAATATATTTGAAGAGAAAAATTATACGCTCAGACCGCGACTTGAACCCGGGACCCTTGGTTCTCTAGACCAAGTGCTCTACCAACTGAGCTACCTGAGCAAGTACCGATCTAAACGCAAATCTTTCTCTATATACATTGTAATTCCCATCCACCCAGCATTTGGTGGATGGGAATTACAATGTATATAGAGAAAGATTTGCGTTTAGATCGGTACTTGCTCAGGTAGCTCAGTTGGTAGAGCACTTGTTAGAGAACAAGGGTCCCGGGCTCAAGTCCCGGTCTGAGCGTATAATTTTTCTCTTCAAATATGATTTATCCATCATTGAGATGTACGAAATCAATAATAAAAACTTGGAAAAAGCCGTACTGGCTGTAATGTATAATTCCCAAATATGTCTTCTTAATAAAGGAGCCGCCATTTGCAAGATAGAAGCATGGCTTCACAGCATTTGGTGGATGGGAATTACAATGTATATAGAGAAAGATTTGCGTTTAGATCGGTACTTGCTCAGGTAGCTCAGTTGGTAGAGCACTTGGTTAGAGAACCAAGGGTCCCGGGCTCAAGTCCCGGTCTGAGCGTATAATTTTTCTCTTCAAATATGATTTATCCATCATTGAGATGTACGAAATCAATAATAAAAACTTGGAAAAAGCCGTACTGGCTGTAATGTATAATTCCCAAATATGTCTTCTTAATAAAGGAGCCGCCATTTGCAAGATAGAAGCATGGCTTCACAGCATTTGGTGGATGGGAATTACAATGTATATAGAGAAGGATTTGCGTTTAGATCGGTACTTGCTCAGGTAGCTCAGTTGGTAGAGCACTTGGTCTAGAGAACCAAGGGTCCCGGGTTCAAGTCCCGGTCTGAGCGTATAATTTTTCTCTTCAAATATGATTTATCCATCATTGAGATGTACGAAATCAATAATAAAAACCTAATAATATCCTTTTGAGAATATACAGAGAACTAAGAAACAACACCGAAAACGCTTAATATGTTGGGTGTGATGATAAACTGATACTTTTTCAAGTAGGGACCATGTTTGGATATTCACGGTTTGGGAGCTGTGGGCCGTCGAAGAATTTTCGGATTATTTTTTTATATTTTCTAATACACAGTTATGCAACTCCATTATCCATCAGCGTAGAGGTATTGACGAACTTCATATTATATTTTGCTGCGCATGCGTTACATCCCTCCATTACCTATGATTTGTATCCTAATTGGATAGTTTGTGTTGTGTACTAGTGCACTAACGTTGTTGACATCATTACGACATGACCGATACACCAAAGTTGGTTGAAATGACAGAGCTGCTAGACGCGGAAAGGTTTCCAACCGAACTTTTCAGCATCATTCGACATTATCTAGCATTTGAGAGAAGACTAATATAAATCAGAAATTTGCAAGTAGGTCCTACATATTCTACCTGGAGTTTCTTCTCGCAATTATATTGTGTATATGTAGTATTTTGTTTCTTGTTAAAGTTTAATGTGCTTAAGCTAGGATACATTAAAATTTATAAACAGAACGGAATGTTCCATATACTAACAATGCCTTTTGGTTTTGATCTACTTATGAAATATGTAATCTCTAATTTAGTTCCTGTCTCGTTTTTATTTTTTAGCGTTTGGTAAAAAAACGAAACAAATGTCACGAATATAGAACGTAAATTGAACCGCATTCTCGAAGAAGGAACCTAGCTACAAGAAAACTGAACTGAGAAAAATGCAAGTAAAGTAAAATGTCAAAAACAAATTCTCAAATAGAAATAAATATTCACTTATTACTTCAACTAATGGAATACCAAAGAGCTATTTTGTGAGGTAGATGGTATCTCAAACTTTATTTTTATTCTGAGATTTTACACATACTTGTTGTTTGGTTCTTTCTACAGAAAGAGAAATGTAACTTTTCCATTGGTGTTTTCTTACTTGGTTCATAAATGTAATAAGTATGTGGATCGTGGGTTATATATTTTTTTGTAGGACTTGGAACGATACTTGAGAAACAATAATAGGCCTATAGCATTAACTCGTATGTTTCAAATTTGAGGATTGATTCCTTTTTTCATAGAATATGATCGAATTAGTAAAGTTTTAGTTTCTCAAACATCTGATAAAAATAATTGGGGGATAGTCCACTTTAGCTTACCTGATATATTTTCAAAGTCCTATAGAACAACAGTGCGCATGCGCCAGAGTTAATAAAGCAAGCGATATCCCACAATCGAACCACATATCGATTATCATCCTCGATTACTATCCGTCGCTATGAAATTTAAATGTCCAATATTTGCAATAAATACCCAAATCTATGTTTTAAAATATATTAATAATATTAAAATTATCAAACGTTAATTAAAAATGGGTGTACACTTACTTGTCACTCCCTAACGCTGATCCAACCAGCGATAACCCAAAACAGCAATAGAAAAATAATGGACTAAGTAACATACTCTGTGGAGAAAATAGCAGTTAGCATCACAATATTGTCCAACAGTGTCATAATATTGTGATTTGCATATTTAAATAAATACTTAAAAGTTGTCTAATAATGTTACAAAAATTGTTTGAAAAAGTTTAAAATATTAAATAATGTTAGTAAATATAGAAGAAGAGCTATAGTTTACAACAATATAACTAAAAAATCAAGCACTAGTAAAAGTGCAGTTGAGCCATTGTTGTTTCGATTATTATAGTTTTTTTTGTTTTATGTATTTAGACACATTTAAAATGTAACGAACCTAAAAGATAACTCACACTTAACCCGATTCAATTACTCTAACCAAGGATGGATCCCATGAAACGCCGTTTTTTTTTCCACTCCTTAATAATCGCAACCATCGATAACCCACTGGATCCAACTATAATATACTCTGGAGAAAATAGCAAGTCACCATCAGAATATGTGTATTTAAATAAATACTTAAAAATTCTAAAATTTAGTTATAAAAATTGTTTTAAATATTTAAAATATTTTAAAATGCTACTAAATATAGGAGGAGTTATAATTCACAACAATAAACTGAAAAATCAAGGGTTAGTGTTTCTATACTTGAGCCAATAATTGTCATACATAACAAAACAGAAGAAAATTACATTGTGTCATAGTTTAAAAACTACATTGCAAATTGTAAATTTATAGTGACAAAAAACAAAGGAAAGTAAAGGCAAATGAAAATTACCAAAGGAGGGTAAAGGCAAATGATCGAAGGAATATACGAAAGTGACAGAGCGATTGAATGTGTACATGTAATTAGAATGTGAAAAAGTAAAAATTACAAAACCAATTCTGTAAAAAGGGCGGAGAAAATATGAGCTTATATGTATTGTAAGGCAGGTTGTTACGGCGAATAGATAGGTATACGTCAAATGTACATCCGACTTAAAAAAATACCCTATTTGAAAATTAATATTTAATGTTTTATAGAGAAATATACGACCTAACATATTCTGTACGAGTCTATAATTCGTAAAGAATAAATTTAATTCCTGTTTTTATGCAATGAGTTTTGAGATTGAATGTAGTAATGAGCCTCATTACCAGATACCCGCTTTCCGCTGTTAACGTGAACCATTGCAAACACTTACCATCCATTGATACTAAACTGAAGAATAACGCATATTTATTCACCCTTTTTTCGGCCGCGGTGGTCTAGTGGTTATGTTCCTTGCCTCTTGTCCCGAAGATCGCAGGTTCAAACCCGGCCGGGGCCGAAGGATTTATGGAAAAAATCGAGAAGACTCCTGGAGGGACTTTAAGCCGTGGGATCTGAGTCTCATGGTTTTGAGGCTAGTGAGAGAGCCTCAAGTTTCAATAGAGTGATGAAATTTTCATACTGAGGTGAAAATTTTGAAATTGAAACGAGACATTTTTTCGACGGAATATATATATATATCTTCAAAGATCAAATTTCCTGATTCTACAAGATAATGTTTCAAATACATACTATTTTAATCTAAAGTTAATGGTAGAGCTTGTCATATTTCAATCCTGCATTAACACGCAAAATTTTACGAATTTGTTAAAAGATTTGGTCTTTTTAATTTGTTTTATTTCACAAACTCTATTGTTAAATCATACTTTAGACCTTCTTAGTCGTAAATGCAATTATGTTAAATGTATTCTAATGTTATGTATACCTTATATGTGCCTTGCAATTGTTAACTGTAAGCTATGGTCAGCCAGTCACGGAAAATATATAAAAATTGTCGTACACAAGATAATTGATGTATTCAAATTCCCTCTTGGATTCTATGTTAAACTACGTAACTAACAAAAATGTTTAAATGACATTTCCTTGTAAAGTTATTATTTTTCCCGCTAGAGTCCCATGACTCACTGACTTTTTGTCCTCTCAATTATACTGCTAATACGCATGGCATGCTCCACTCCACTGAGGATTAACATGAACATGGTTTAGAAAATCTGGTAGACGTTTCGGCTCAACTATTCCATAAAATAATTAATTCACCTTCTTTCGTGTCAATTCTAGCTAAAAGGCAGTCAGCGGAAGCACTTAAATGTGCACGGAAAAACGTTACAGTAAATAAAACAGCCATACATGTTGTTTTCTCAGAAAATTATGCCTACAAAGAGAAAATAAGATCGAGGCAGCTCACTGGAGCAATGAGCAGATCTCAATATTAACTTGACTGGTTTGACGGAAGGAGAGAGAGAAATTCAGACGATGTTTGCTTACGAAAGTTTTTTTTCCGAACTATTGAAGTTCTTCCAAACCTTGAGGCCATGAAAATATTTTGAGGTGGAGTAGCAGATACTTCAAACAGAAATAGGCCTACACATTGAGCAATGTGACACTGCTTACTTTCATATTTGGTTTCAACAAAAAATTTAACTTCTTTGAGTCGTTCCATAGAAAGGGGGCTGTAGATTCGATTGGTTGCCAAATAAAAAGGATAGCATTGATGTCTGCAAAATCAGGTAAGAAAATACAAAGTTTTGCAGAATTGTGTAAAATCGTAAGCTGTAAAACTAACCAAATAACTGTTCAGGAACTGTCATAAAATGAGGTAGAACGAAGAGAGATTTCTAGATCCTTCCGGGTAAATTCTCGTATAAGAATTTAAAGCATAATAATATGCCCTTCGATTGGTTGCTGGCCAAAGGAAGGCAAGACCAGTGATGGGGCTGCCATCTTATAGCCTCTGGTCAGGCTTTCCTGGAGAAGAAAAGAAAATAGAGGAAATAAGAAATGGAAGAAAGGAAAGACTCCCTAGCCCTAGGATGCCCTAATAGCGTCGGGATAGAAAAAACAAGAGTTAAACAAGAGAGGTTGAGCACAAGGAATTCAGTATAGAAACTCATATCGCCTTCGTTGACTTCACAAAGGCTTTTGACAAAGTAGACAGAAATATATTACTACAAATTTTAGCTGAGCATAACATATCACAACAATATATTACTAATATCTTCAACATCTATAAAGATAATGAAATCTCTGTTAAACAAGATGGCAAATTATTTTCTTGGGAAAAGATCAACACTGGAGTAAGACAGGGATGTGGACTTTCACCGGTGCTTTTAATTATATATATGAATATATTAATAAACGAATGGAGGAAAACACAACGAGGATATGTACCCATCAATAGGAACCTCAAACTCGATGCTATTCTTTTTGCAGACGATTTAGCTCTTCTGGCACTTTCCGAAAATTGTTTGCAACGATCAATTTATAATTACAAAAAATAGCTGCCAAATTTAGTATGGAAATGTCAATTAACAAAACTAAAATTATGGCATTTCATGAGAAGGACCCCATTTAAAGTAAAATCTGTCTCCAGAATAAAATTTTAGAGATATCTAATCAATTTAAATATCTTGGATATTATCTCTCTATCTGGGATGAAAAGGATATCCCTGAAAAAATTACTAGCTATAATAAAAATTTGGGAATTATTAATCAAGTTACGAAACCATCCCTTGTACAAAAAAAACACCAGATTACGTTTATATAAAACTTTAGCTAGACCAGAGTTGATCTATGGTAGTGAAGCATGGACACTAAAAAGACAACATGAAAGCAGAATAACGGCTTGTGAAATGAGATTCATGCGCAGAACAGCGGGTTACACCAGATGGGATCGGAAATGGAACACCGATATCTTAAAAGAATTGAAGAGTACACCAATTTTGGAATATATTAAACAGTACCAACTAAATTGGAAACACCATCTAGAAAGAATGAGTTGAAATCGGATCCCCAAAGCTGTTTATAATTATATACCAAGAGGACGAAGATCACTGGGCCGTCCTATGAAACGCTGGAGCGGAAATTTTCTATAGGATCGTAACAGGCCTTGGCCTAATACTTGGAAGGAAGAAGAAGAAAAGAGATTTCTAGATAAACGATTTGAACATCTTGCAGCTATCCCGGCAACTCATTGAGTTCACTATGTGTAAGTGTCGGAGCATTATGTTATAGAGTATTCATCTATGTTAAATAAACAATCAGTGCAAAAAAAAAAATATAAGTTCGGGTTCTGACTCGAGGCTCCATAGATAGTGTTCGAAATTAGTGTTTCTACATGTGTGAAGAAATAAATTGTAAGGAATGCTGTGTTATGTAAAAGAGTTAAACCACAATAATCATATCTGATTGTGAAAACATTATCAACTAAATGACGAGGTGACAATTTATATATTTAATAGATCATTTAGATTACAATCTGTAACAAGTAACTCACTGGCACTATCGAACTATAGACTCATGGTCATATGGACATAAGCTCTCCATACATCGCTATCCTTGAGCTAATATTTTCCAATCATCCCTGTATAATTTACTTTCCTGAATCTATCTTAAATGCCATTCTCCTATCTCATTCGTGGCCTACCTGAGTTTTCATGCCCCTATTACATTCCCTTTCGTGTCATATGTCCTTATGGCAGTCTACGAGATTTAATTGTTCCTATTACATCTTGTTTCCCATAAAGATCGTCTAGATTACTGTAATGTTGTCTTTTCCATTCGCCTGTCTGATCATCTCTCTTAGGTTTAAAAATTATCCTAAAACTTTATTCTCAAATATTCTTAATATTTTATTCTCTCTTAAAGCATGAGTCACGTTTCATGTCCATATAACTGAGAGAATAATAGTTTCATATATTTTCATTTTTTTAGAGAAGTTAAAACTATTCCCTGTAATGCATAGTAGCATGCATTTCCAGAATTGATTCTATGTTAAATTTCTCTGTCCACTTTATTTCTGTTGTAAATATTGTTCCTAGTATTTTTTTTTTAATTCAGCCACTACAAAATTTCCCTCATTTGTCATCAACTGTCCATTTCCGTTATATAATGTATTTCTGTGTGGCCATATACAGTTAGTAACATTCTTGTTCATACAGCTGAGATTTTGTGATATAAAGTAAATGTTCTATCTTCCTAAATGTAATTTATTTCTGATTATCATTTCAGAGTATCATAACATCCTAACACACGAATACTGAATAAAATAAATTATCTTTTGCAACCATTTTTATTCAAAATATAATTAAAACTAAAACCAACGAAATTAAACATTCACTTGCTTGCAACATTTCTGTTCATACACTTAAAACACAAACTAAAACACAGAACCACGTCTTCATTTAATACTTAGTAGAGTATCCCTTAGCTTGGCATCGTCGTTGCATTGAATTAACCAATTTATTTATAGTCTCAGATGTGATTTCATTCTATTTTTTCTCTAATGAAACATGTTATCTCTTCTTTTGAAGTTATTTTCTTTTTACGGATATTTTTCTTTAACTCGGCCCTAATATTATTTATTGGATTTAGATCAGCTGACTGAAGTGGTGTTTTCAGCTGCTTCGGAACGTTCCAGATCAACCAAAGCTTGTTAACATCTGCAGTATGTTTACTGTTATTGTCTTGTTCAAATATGTAATTCTGCCCCAGTCCCATTTTTATGGCACTTTGTTTTACATTTTCCTTCTATATCCTGTTGTAATGCCACTTATACATTATTCCGTCAACGAAGTGGAGTTTTCCAACCCCGCTGGAAGACATACAGGCTCAGATCATAACTGATCCTCCTCCGTGTTTCACAGTCGGGAGAGCATTCACTTTATCTTCAGCAGTGTTTGGCTTTTCTCTTAACCCTTATCATACCATCTGATCCGAAGAGATGTATTTTTGCTTTCATCGGACCAACTTAAACGATTCCAAAACTCCTGTGATTTGTTTACATGCCTTTTTCCAAAGAGCAGTCTTGCAGTACAATTTTTTTCACCTACATATGGTCTTTTTCGCGGTATGCAGCCATGAGACTGCAACGATAATGCTTGGGCATGTTACATATGCAATCACGTAAATCAGACCACGTAACTCCAGTATTTGAAATGCTGTCATGGCTCCGATTGGAAGACAGGCCTCTGCTTCTTATACAAAACTTTGTCCGCCTCATCAACCCTTTATATTTCTACTCTCTTTCATTCGCTATCCTCCCACCACAACTTGAACACACACAATCGAGATAAAATGTAACTCTTGCTGTTCCTCTACATCGAATATCTCACTATTCCTCATCCTTCCTTGCTTCAGCCACTCGACTCTGGAATTCCCTCCCATCGTATATCAAGGACTTGCCGACTGAAAAACAGTTTAAAATGAAACTCACTTCATATTTCCTTAGGCAATATTATATATAATCGTGGTCCATGTATACTTTTATTATTCTTTTATATTTTAAACTTTCTTTACCAAGCCGCTTACTTAATCAACTTATAGGTTAAATTTTTGTTATTCCTGTTGTTATTATTGTTGTTATTATTGTTGTTATTATTGTTGTTGTTATTGTTGTTGTTATTGTTGTTGTTATTGTTGTTGTTATTGTTGTTGTTATTGTTGTTGTTATTGTTGTTGATATTGTTGTTGTTATTGTTGTTGTTATTGTTGTTGTTATTGTTGTTGTTATTGTTGTTGTTATTGTTGTTGTTATTGTTTGTTGTTATTGTTGTTGTTATTGTTGTTTGTTATTGTTTTTGTTATTGTTGTTGTTATTATTGTTGTTATTGTTGTTGTTATTGTTGTTGTTATTATTGTTGTTATTATTGTTATTATTTTTATTATATTGTTATTATTTATATTATTGTTATTATTATTATTGTTATTGTTATTATTATTGTTATTATTGTTATTATTGTTATTATTGTTATTGTTATTTATTGTTACTATTATTGTTACTATTATTGTTATTATTATTGTTATTATTATTGTTATTATTATTGTTCTTATTATTGTTATTATTATTGTTATTATTATTGTTATTATATTGTTATTATTGTTATATATTGTATTATTATTATATTGTCATTATTTTATATTGTACACCGCTGTGATCTCGAAGGGTAGCGTGCTGCTCATCACTCAGCGGGCCCAGGTTCGAACCCGGTCGGGACAGTTTTTCTGGGTGAGGTTTTTATCGGGGTTTCTCCTCACCTGTAGGACAATTGTCAGGAAAACTTTAAGGCCCAAACTGTCCCCGAAATCATATGGCCATCATAATCATCGTCATCATCCTAATCATTATCATCATCTTCTTTCACCGGTGTGGAAAGTAACGGGAAGCTACCACACCTACAATTTCCTAGTAAAGCTGCAAGCATAGCATGAAAATGCTATGAGTGCAGTGAAGGACCTACCTTCGGGCAGAATTACTGTGGATGTGGATTATTATTATTATTATTACTATTTTTATTTCCCTTGTCAACTTTATATTGTGTAGTTTATAATTATCCATTATGTATCATTTGTCATAATTCTTATTGTATGTATAATTTAACCCAGGTGAAGTGGAAAAGAAGACCTTACAGTCTTAACTCCATCAGGTAAAATAAATAAATGATAATTACGCGACCACAGTGAACGACAAAGAGTGTGATTGCTCATTTGCTTTCCGGACACTTCTTCCACTATGGGCCTAAGTTCGGGGGCACTAATCCAAGGATGTGCTCTAACGTGTCTGAGAATACGTTCTTCTCTTTCGTTTATTACTTTTTCTCTACATTTACGCTGAAAATTGTCTATGGTACCTTCAACTTATTAACTATGTATTGTACAGTTGCATGTGATTTGCCCACTATATTGCCTATTTCCCTCGGTGATTTACATCTTAAAGCAAGGGTGACTATAGGTAGCTTTAAGTGTGAACATAGCTGCAATATCTTCTCCATTGTG
Organism: Diploptera punctata; assembly: GCA_030220185.1. Lineage (NCBI taxonomy): Eukaryota > Metazoa > Arthropoda > Insecta > Blattodea > Blaberidae > Diploptera > Diploptera punctata. The sequence continues at coordinate 73,440 of JASPKZ010009026.1, forward strand.
TACACAAATGAAGAAAGTACGTCAATGCTATGAAACAACCCCCTCTACTCGTTCACTTGAGTAGGTATAGTCATTCAAAATATCTCTGCAGGTGGAAGAATTACGAAGCTCTGTTTGTTACAACACGTGACGTCATACAAGGCAGTGTATACTGTCAGCGTCCCACGTCCCATTCCCCTCTGCACTCATAGATAGCAGTGTCACGTGGTCTATTCCTGCATAAACACGACTGCCATGCCCTCCGTCTACAACTGCGCTTACTCCTTGAACGAGTAATAGCTCAACATTTGTTTACAAATACACAAAGGATACGTAGAGACAGCATTCTTTGAGTGTATGAACAAGACTGTTGCATTCCAATTCCCTCCATGTTGCTATGCTAAAGTAAGAATTGGTTTTCCAAATTAATTTAAACGTGCTGCAATATAAAATTGTCATATTTCCATAACACAGCTAATACTATTACGCGGCCTAGTACCAATTTTAAAACTTAAGTAGGCCTAAAATTAGAAAAAAATAAGCTATATGAACAAGATTGTTACTAAATGTATTTAGTTTTATTGATGCTTACTTCCAACCCTAATATCTTAGTGTTACTCAGTAGTGTGTGCACGTTGACCCTTAGTATATCCTAACCATTACTAATGATACAAGTTAATTAAATAAAGTTATAAAGTAAATTGTTTACATTTTTTCGGACCACTGAGTGATGTTCCCTTGTAAATAAACATGTTCAACAACAGTGTAAGCATTTCAAACAAGACAAAGGGAAAGTATATAAAAACAGAGTGTAACAGGCGATTTGTGCTCAAAAATATTTTCTACGCGTTCTACTTAAAAAAATCACATCAATATAATTTTGTGTCGTGGTTTTACTAAATGCAATACCCGACAACACCTTTTACAAGCATGTAAACGCATCAACAATACGCATGGAATGACAGTCTGAATAAACACTGTACAGTATTTGAAATTTAAACATTACAGTACAGATTACACATGTTACATCATATGGGAAATAGTTGCAATGTGAATTATGTAAGAAAACATTAATGCGCAAAACTAGTCTTGAATGACATGTGTACATTCATCTAAGAATCAGACCACTTGAAATAAACAATGAAATATCAGGTTTGTTCCCAAGTACGATTACGAAAGTCTTGTTTTCTCACGCAGTATTTTAGTTACAATATTTTCTCAAGAATATATGCGAGGAAACTTGAACTAATAAAAACAGGCCTAAATATATAAATATTATGATGAAGTTTATGACAAGAAAGACGTAGGCCTATGTTGATTTCTAATTCTCATTGCCACTGGAAATTGGCCGTTTCTTTAAATATAGAATAGTCAACATTAATAAGATGCATGATGAAGTTCAGTTGAGGTATTATTCAAAATTAAAATATAAAATTGTGAAATATTTACATAAAAGTCCGTCTCCTCAAATTTATTATTGTTTATCAATAGCGCTTTCCGGACTAGTCCCATCATCAGCAGGATTCAAAACTGGTGTTATACTGAAGATCTGGTAGGGGATGTTACACATACTGGGTGCGTTTTCATTTAATCAGATGGTCGTTGTTCTTAACTGCCTTCAAAATTTCCATTTCTTAGAGTAGGTTTATCTTAGCTGGATTATTTTCTCTGTTCATTACTGTCAGGGTATTTTCAATATCTAACATACGATGTCCTTCATGGATAACGTGTTTTGCGTAGCTTCATTTTCCTTCTGCGTGAATAAAGTCTCGAAAATATTCTTTAAATCTGATTTTAATATCAGACATTTTAATATCAGATTTAAAGTACTTTTCGAGACTTTATTCACGCAGAAGGAAAATCAAGCTATGCAAAACACGTTATCCATGAAGGACATCGTATGTTAGATATTGAAAACACCCTAACAACAATGCACAGAGAAAATAATCCAGCTAAGATAAATGTACTCGAGGAGATGGAAACTTTGAAGGCAGTTAACTACCATATGATAAATGAAAACGCTGATGTTGGGAATTAACCCGAAAGCGCTACAGATAAATAGTTAAGTTGAGGAGACGGACCTTTTAGGTAAATATTTCATAATTTTATATTTTAATATAGAAAATGCAAGAAAAATTGTCATAAGTAATGCCACGAGTGATTTCAATATTATCTAGAGGATTTGGAAATAATGAGTGGCATTGTTAGGTCTAGGGCTATTTAACGAATAAAATTAAGCTGTCTACTCACAAATCATTATTTCAATATAGTTTTTTTTTAAATATCTATATCTATTTAATGTAAACGGCGATGTTTGAAAACAAATTAGAAAGGTTTGGTTATGTTTTATTTGTTCATCCACTGCAACTAGATCATATTATTTAATGCCAAACAGGATCGCAAGAATGCATCCTAGTGGTGAAAAAATGAAACACGTCAAACTGTATATTATAACCAACATTACAGGTTATTATCATTTTTTTAGGAAGCAACTCGGTAAAATCATTATTTAAAAACACAATTATTGAGCGCACAATTATTAAATGTGTAGTTAGAAAGAATCTGTTCATTATTTGCTATATTGAACGAATTTGTAGGAGATTCAGTCAATGCAAAATAATGCTCTGACCTGTTCAGAATATTAAAAAGGAGGGGCTTTCCTTATTTTGGTAGATATAATTAGATGAATATCTAAGTGAAACACAACTGTCGTTGGTTGTTAGACAAAATTAATTGAACCGTGATTGGTCATTGACTCCCATTTGGGGCATGAGTTAAATAGTCACAAGTAATGCCACGAGCGATTTCCAATTTATCTAGGGAATTTGTAATTCAAAAGTGGCATTATATATATATATATATATATATATATATATATATATATAAAATGTAAAGGGCGATATTTGGAAACAAATGAGAAACTTTTATTGATTCATTTCTTCATCACTGCAACCAGATCATATTATTTATTGCCAAATAGAATCGCACCCTAGTGGAGAAAAAATTAAACACATCAAACTGTTTCTAAACAACAGTATAGGTTATTAATTATTTTCTGATGTCCTAAGATGCAAATATGTCAATTCTTCTGGAACGTAAATACCTGGGAAATAATATTCTTAATAAAGTACAAACAGTGGTTTCTTTTTATTGTGGTATAATCAGTTGATATATTTTTTCTATTATATCTCGCAAGCAGTATCTGGTTACATTCGTGCACTATATATACAAACTGGAGCCACGTGCATTCTAGGATTCTTATACTTTAATATATAAATTGCAGTTTTCAACATATATCTTAGAGAGTCGGTAACCGCAAAATAATGCTATGACCTGTTCAGAATATTAATAAATAACAGAAAACAACACGCTTTATTACAAAACCGAACTAAAAAATGAAAAATAATTTTAATTTCCAACATGCTTGGGATAAAAATAAAGTGGTCAACAATAAAAAAAATCTCCAACATATCTAGAATAAAACCAGTTATCTACAAAAATAATAATTTTACCATTAAAAGCGTGGGGTGCTTTTTATGGTTTTTACGTTTTCTTATTAGAGACTTCACTTTTACCAATATCTGTTTGTTATCAAATACATTAATTGATAAAGAGCACCCCACGCTTTTGATGGTAAAATTATTATTTTTGTAGATAACTAGTTTTATTCCAGATGTGCTGGAGGTGATTTTTGCTGTTGACCACTTTAAGTTTACCCCAAGCGCGTTGCAAATTAAAATTATTTTTCATTTTCAGTTCGGTTTTCTAATAAAGCGTGTTGTTTTAGTTTTTAAACTATTATTTATTTCTAATTTTTTAGTTTGGTATTCTAATAAAAGTGTTGTTTTAGTTTTTTTAACTATTTATTTTTATAATTTTTAGTTTGTCATAAACAGGAATCCTATGAAAATTTAATTCCTTACGATATTTTTAGTGTCAAGGCACGAATATAATTCTATATATTTTTTAAATTATTATTATGCAACATTATTATAACATTTTGAATATTTTAATATAGATAGATACAGTTAATCGTACAATTTCATATTTTTTGGATAAATTACAATGTGACAAGTTTACAAAATAGTCACTAATAGTTTACACAATGAGATAAAAATGTAAATATCTTTAAATTCGTTACTATTGTAGTGTGAGCTAAAAGTAATACTCTTCCAAAAAAATCGTCCGGACCGGATTTGAACCAGCGGCCTGTGGATTACTGAAATTATATACCACTACAGTCCACCAATCTACCAGCTGAGCTACCAGAGGATATAACATTAATTTTTTACAACGATGGACTAAAAAGTCGACAAGTCCGCAACCTATTATATATTGTATATTATTTTTGAAATTTTTGTATTGTCATTGGTCCTTTACAAGTATACAAAGTTTCAAGTCTATCCAATGTTTTTAAGTGGGTGAAAGTCGTGTTGAAAGATTCCATTACACACACACACACATATATATATATATATATATATATATATATATATATATATATATATATACAGGTCAAGCTAATATAAAGCGTGTAAAAAGGAAGAGCTTTGTTTAATATGATAAACGTAAATGATAAATACCTGGTGAAACACTACTGTAATTGGTTGTAAAACAAAATTCATGGAACATAAGTAATGTCACGAGTGATTTCCAATTTATCTAGGGAATTTGGAAATCAAGAGTGGCATTTGTTAGGACTATTTAACGAATAAAATTAAGCTGTTTACTCACAAATCATTATTTAACTATAGTTATTTTAAAATGTTTATATATATAATGTAAACGGCGTTGTTTGAAAACAAATGAGAAACGATTGGCACGCTTCATTTGCTTCTTTTGTTCATCACTGCAACCAGATCATATTATTTATTGCCAAAGGATAGCAATATTGTAAGAATGCACTCTAGTGGAGAAATTTATAACCAACATTATGGGTATTAAATAATTTCTGAGGTCCTATGATGTAAATATGTCAATTATATTTTTCTGCAACGTTTTTTACTGGAACATAATTCGTTTAAGAGAGTGCAAACAGTGGTTTCTTTTTGTTTTGTGGTATAATCAATTGCCACAAATGCTTTTATATTATCTCCCGCATACGTTATCTGCTCACATTCATGCACTATATATACAACCTGGTAGCCGTATTTCTTAGAGAATCAATCACTGCAAAATAATGCTATGACCTATTCAGAATGTTAAAAAGAGGAGCTTTCATTAATATGATAAATTTCTGTTGATAAATTCGAGGCGAAACACGACTGTGATAGGTTGTAAATAAAAAATCATTGAAATATGATTGGTCATTGACTCTCATTTCGGGCACTACTTAAATAGTCACAGTAAGTATACAAACAATTTTCTGTCTATAAATATTTTCAAACGCATGAAATTCTGCAATAAATATAATAATAATAATTGCGCAGACTCGTAGACTGCGATGGGCAGGACATGTGGCACGTATGAGGGATAAAATGGGTGCATGAAAACTTCTGTAGGAAAACCAGAGGGAAAACACCCAGTTGGTAGACCAAGAATGAAGTGGGAGAGTAACATTATCCATGATGATGGAAGTAGATTATACAGAGGATGATTAGAGAACATTAGCTCAGGATAGGAATGTATGGATAGCTTATGTCCGCGCGGTCATGAACCTGCGGGTTCGATAGAGCCAGTGAGTTAGTTACTTAAAATTGCGCACAATCGTGATCCGAAGCCTCTACGGAGGTGTATTGATTTCAATTTCCTGAAACTTCTTACAGAACTTTATCTAATATAAGAAATATAGATATGAGTTTGATTTGAATGATCACGTTTGTAAGAGAGGGATTTTAACTTGTAATATTTTCAGGAGAGGGTATTAGATTGTGTGGCTCCAGTCATCTAATCAGATGCACACTTTAAGTTGTAAAAATATACAAAATGAAAGCGGAATGTTTAAAAAAATCTGACGCCAGGAACAGATGTGACGTATCCAAATATTGCCTTTTTAGCGAATTCCAAAAGAATTGATGTTGTTCTCTCGTGAAAACATTTTTGTGTAGTAGACACCTAAAATGACCATGACATATATATATATATATATATATATACAGGGTGTATAAAAAAGGATGTCGCAAACTTACAAGGTTGAAAGTAAGCAACAATATCCCACAAAACATGGGTCCGCAAACGAGCCGTTTGCTAGATAATTACGAATGTATGGCTACAAGCCACCACTGACACCACTGACGTCATTGTTTGTAACATCGTACGGTTTACTCCTTGCGCACTTGAAGCCGTCCTATGTTCTTTGTTTACAAAACTGAACATTGCCGAGATGTGGAGTTGTAATCAAACCATACACGCAGAACGTAGAGGGCGGATACAGTACAGTCTCAAAAGGTATCAGTCTCGTCTGAGGAGTGCCACATGTGCTGTGTTGTAGTTACAATAAAACCTTACACTAACGAAGAGTATGCGGATATGCATTTCATGTACGGTAGGGCTAATGGCAATGCACGGGAGGCTGCACGCTTGTACCAAGAAACATATCCTGATCGAAGACACCCCAAATGTCGTACATTTACAAGGGTCCATCAGCGCCTGAGAGAAAATGGGGGTTTTGCACATGGCAGAGCAGTAGGGAGGCCTGCTCGCATAAAGCCTGAGGTTGAGGATATGGTGTTGGCAGTACAGCTCTCTCCAGGAACCTCGACGAGAAGAATTGCCACACAAGTGCCTGTACTAAGCCAAGTAGTGTATGGAGAATTTTACGGCGCAATTTACTGTACCCTTACCACCTCCAACGAGTTCAATGTCTCAATGATGCGGACTTTGTTCCTAGAGTGATGTTTTGTCAATGGATGCAACAACAGACTGTAGTCAACCCTCGTTTCGCATGTAACAGTTAATTTACAGACGAAGCAGTATTCACACGCGATGGTGTTTTTAATTACTATAATACACATTTTTGGTGTGAAATAAACCCACATGCTGTTCACGAGTCACCACATCAGCACCGTTTCGCACCGAATGTGTAGTTAGCGGTACTAGGTGATGATCTCATTGGGCCACACATTCTTCCATGAAAACTTAATGGACGGAAGTACCTTAGGTTTCTGCGGCGTCATCTTCCAGGATTGCTTGAGGATGTTCCCTTTCAGCAACGTCGGAGTTTGTGGTACATGCATGATGGAGCTCTGGCACATTTTGCGATGCTATAAGACGACATCTAACGCGGCAGATAGGCCAAAGATGGATAGGTCGAGGCGGATCTGTACCTTGGCCTCCAAGATCACCTGATCTAAATCCTTTGGATTTTCGTGTGTGGGGTCACCTCAAAAGCGAAGTGTACAGTACTCCCGTTAACACGTTTGAAGAACTGGAGCAGAGAGTTGTACATGCTTGTCAAGAATTCAGAAATGATCCAGGGGTTTTCGAAAGAATTCGATATTCATTGCAGAGACGAGCACAGTATTGCATCCAGATGCAAGGAAGACACTTCGAACACCTCCTTTAACAGGTAACCCATAAGTGAATTGAACTGTGAAATGTGAACTAAATTGTATTGTATTGTAAGCCCATGTTTTCCCTTTACAGAGATTTAGGCGCTCTCCCACTACAGGGAAGAATTTGAACCATACTAATTTAGTTACACTTGTTTTCGTATAGATGTCATTTTAAGTGGTCAGCGTTCCGCCTCATACTGACATCTAGGAAACCAAGGTAATACTAGGACGGGAAAATTCGGTAAATTTTGCTTAGAGGCCTTTTCATTCAGGCTTAAGTCCCACCCGGAGCTCTTGCTCCTTGGATTTTTCCATCCTAAAAAATCCATCGACCCCGGCCGAGTTTGAACCCGCGACCCTCGGGACCAGAGGCAAGGAGCATAACCACTAGTCCACCGCGTGAACTAAATGAGATGAAAAATTAATAGTAAAGTCTAAATTCTAATTAATTTGTACTAACTAGGACGATGTTTACAATGAAGTCAGTGGCGGCTAGTAAACATACATTCGTAATTATCTCGCAAACTGCTCGCTTGCGGTCTCATGTTTACTGGAACATGTTGCTTCTATTATCGTGTATTTTCAACCATGTAAGTTTGTGCCATCCTTTTTTATACACCCTGTATATTAGGGTGGGCCGAAAAAACTCATTTTTTTTATTTCGAAGTTCTAATAGTGCGGAAAAGTTGCGAATTATAAAGACCAAAAGAAATATAAAAAAATATGAAAATCGGTTGACATCTACCGGTCGCGCAAATGCTCTAAATTTTGAAAAATATAACAAAAACTTCATTTTTGCGATTATTTCTTTAAATTTTGAATTAATGTTTTTGTAACGTAATAGTTCGTAACGTCTCCAAATAGAGCCTAAAATATTGTGTTTTCATTTGGTTTAGATCAATTGATACCCCAAAAATTTGCCACAATAATGAAAAAAGTTACATTTTTTTTAATTTTTGGCATTTGATAAATAACTTCCAGAGTATTGATTGTCGGATCCCACGGATAGACATAAACGTGCTTAGCAAATATCAGCAGTACCTACTTGATATTTCAAAGGCAAATAAAATCAGGAACCTGTAAAGAAGATTTGGCTGTACGAGATCCTGGGCACTTATCACATTCCAAGTGGTTGACAAAAGCAAATACAACTCTCAGATTGTACATAAGTGAAGAAAGCCCTCACTGAACTTCAATAACTAGTTTTGTTTAAATTTAAATCATACATGCCAATGTGGTTTACTATCAAAACAAGTAAACACTTTACAGACGGCCCTAAACTTGTTTACCAAGCAATACAATCTACCAGTTATTTGCCAAAACCTTTGCTTGATGTTGTCGACCCTGTGATCGAACGGAATTGTTTTTTCGCCCACCCAGAACACTTACTGTTAGCCATGTTCAAGATGACAAACACATAAGAGAGCTCGGACTTCGAAGAATTCTGAAGACATGGTAGATTCACGCCACCAAATATCAACTTCAATGCGAAAGAATACTCAGAAATGATCAACTGGATGGACTGTGAATTATCTTCTCCCCCTATGTTGGCAAAAATCAGTGACGACGAGATCAAATCGTACATCGACAGTGACTCAATCCCTGACTGGAACATTACTTTCAAGCAATTCCTAGTTCATACGCAGGCTGTTGAACTCGTCACGGAAGCCTCAGGAAAAGTTCGTGGAGCTGAATCTCGAGACGAATTACATGAGCCACTCTGCTGTCCAGATAATCCATGCCTAACTTCACAGGCAAATCAGTTCTCAAAGTACCTTCGGCTACAAAATGGAGAACAGTACAACGGACATGTTCAACTAACATGGACTATTTATTCAGAACTGTTTTTCTTTTTTTATAAAAGTAAGTTTATTCTTTAAAAACTATACTGTAACTTAAATATTTAAGCTTTTTAAATATAGAGTGAATCGAAAAGTACCATGCCCATTGTCACTGTTATGACCTATCATGTCATAGGCCTAACTATCTTTTTACAGGTACTGTTTTTCTATAGTATTGGGATCATTGCTCGACCGGAAGTTGATAATTTATTCACACCATAATAAAACATACTGTTATGTTGAAAAATAAAAATACTGTAACTATTACGTTTGCAAAAAAGTATATTAAATATACAAAAAAAGAACTTGTAAAAATGTCAAATTTTCAATATTTTGGCAATTTTAGGCCCTATGTGCGACTAAAAGATATCAATCGATCTAAACCAAATTAAAACAATGTTTCTAGGCTCTATTTGAAGATGTTATAAACTATTACATTACGAAAACATATAATTCAAAAAATACAGAGATAATTGCAAAAGTTAAGTTCTTTCTTCATATTTTGTCAAACTTATACCTTTGTGCGACCGGAAGATGTCAACCGATTTTGATATATTTTTCCTTTTGTCTACATAATTCGCAACTTTTCCGCGCTATTACAAATTCGAAATAAAAAACATAGTTTTTTCGGCCCAACCTTATATATAGGCCTATGTGTGTGTGTGTGTGTGTGTGTGTGTGTGTATATATATATATTATATCGGTGTGGATGTGTGCGTGCGGGTGTGTTTTAACGCTCTAGCTACAGCATATTTTTAGGAACCAAACTGTGTGCGTAGCAATAAAAAGTACGGACGAATTCGTTTAAATCGGACGATTAGGAGTGGGGTGTCACCTGAAGTGAAAATTTATAATCGCTCTAGCGGCCGCAATTTTCGACTTTTCGAAACTAAACTCGTCATAAGCAATTTGAATACAACGAAAAATATATTCTCCAGAAACCAGCGAAATTAGAGCATTAGGAGTGGGTGTTTACTTAAAAGCCATAATTGGTCAGTATTTTTGTTTTCTCGTAAAGCGACTAGATACATATGATCTAATAAACAAAAGAAATATATGCTCTGTAAATCGGCCAAATCCGATCTTAAATTATATTATCTGAGGAATTCGGTTAGTTTACGCAATTCCTGCGAGACATGACTTTTTACATGCTTTATATTAGCTTGACCTGTATCTATCTATGTAACGGGATATTTTAACACGATTTTCACCCACTTAAAAACATTGGATCGACTTGAAACTTTGTATACTTGAAAAGGATTAATGGCAATATAATAAAATCATTTTTTTAAGATCCTGGTAAGGATCATCAAGGACATCAAAAAAATAAAGACCGGTATAATAGGTTGCGGACGTACCGACTTTTTAGTCCATCGTTGTAAAAAATTAATATTATATCCTCTAGTACCTCAGATGGTAGAGCGGTGGACTATAGTGGTATATAATTTCAGTAATCCATAGATCGCTGGTTCAAATCCGGCACGGAAGATTTTTTAGAAGAGTATTACCTTAGCTCATACTACAATAGTATCGAATTTAAAGATCATCATCATCATCCGGTATCATGACAGCTGCCGCCGTCTTCCGGAAACCAAACGCCATTCCTCTCTGTCCATCCATTGATCTTCCTCCATTCCTCTGATAATTACTTGAACCCCTTCTATCCAAGTTTTCTTCGGTCTTCCTCTCTTCCTCCTTTCCATTGGGATCCATTCCATAACAATTTTTGGCAATCTTTGCTCTGGCATTCTTTTGACATGACCATACATATTTACATTTTCATCTTATTCTGTAAAATATTAATGACAATTTTGTAAATTTACCACATTGTAATTTATCCAAAAAATATAAGGAGGATACGATTAACTGTAACTATTTATCTATATTAAAATATTCAAAAATATTATAATAATGCTAGACAATAACAATTTTAAAAAGTATAATTATATTCGTGAGTAGACACTAAAAATATCGTAAGCAATTAAATTTTCATGAGATTCTGGTTTATGACAATCAATTAAACTAAAAATTAAAATAATAAATAATAGTTTTAAAAAACTACAACACGCTCTATTAGAAAACAGAATTAAAAATGAAAAATAGGCTAAGTATAATTTCCAACGGGCTCGGGATAAAATTAAAGTGGTCAACAAAAAAATCATCTCCAACACATCTAGAATAACACTAGAGTTATCTACAACAAAAATAATTTTACCATCAAAAGCGCGGGGTGCTTTTTATGGTTTTTACGATTTCTTCTTAGAGACTTTACTTTTACCAATATCTGTTTATTATCAAATATATTAATCGTTACCACGCTTTTGATGGTAAAATTATTTTTTTGTAGATAACTCTAGTTTTATTCTAGATGTGTTGGAGATGGTTTTTTTGTTGATCACTTTGATTTTATCCCAAACGCGTTGGAAATTAAAATTATTTTTCATTTTTTAGTTCGGTTTCTAATAAAGCGTGTTGTTTTAGTTTTTATAAACTATTATTTATTATGTCATGTCTTTGTATGGTCCTGGTATATTACATTTTATGTGAAGGAAATTGGGGAAAAAATATCTTTAATTCTTTTTGAATCTTCATGACACGCTACAGTCTTGACTTGCTCACAAAACGTGTACATAAAAAAAAACCTATAAAATGTGATAATGCATTCTAGAGGATGCATCTGGAATTTCTATAACTAACATTTTCAACGACATTCCAAATTTATACCATGATAAGTTACAGAATTGTATTTTTTATTCTATGATTGTAAGCTCTCAATACTGGCGGTTTTTTTATTTTAGTTAAAGTATTGCATGAGTCATGGATACATTTTTGAGGTGTGCTGAAAAAGTGCAGCTGAAATCCGGCATTGTCCCTTAACTTACTCAAGCAGAAACTCTACTAAAAATACCGGAAAATGTTGGACATATTTTTCTATATATTGGCTAACGGAAGTAGAGGATTAATATAACTCTTAAGAAGATGCTTTGTACAGCCTTTGAAAAAAATGATAGCGCTACTCTTGATGATGGAAAATTAGTTTTGAAGAGTGATTCACACCAGTACGTTATGTTCCGACTCGTTTGAGAATAAAGCGGACGGCGTAAGTCTCTCTTCATGCATCACTCGTATCGTTCGCTTCAGTAGTGGAGCCGTCGGTAAGATGCTGTTTTTCCGACGACGCGGGCCCACGTTCGATTATATATTTTTTTATTTATTATTTAATAACGTCGTTAATTTTCATAATGACTACATGTTACCAGGCTTCGTTATATAAATAAATTTGTGTATATGGAAATATTCCCGGTCAGGACAGGCTCCTGGGTGAGACTTTTTCGGGGTTTTTCCGTTTTTCCTCATCTATAAGATAAATGTCAAGAAGCTTAGGGCCCAACGGTTCCCGAAAATAAACCGGCCATCATCATCCTTATCACCATCATTCTTCACCGTTGTGGAAAGAAACGGGAAGCTACCACACCTACAGTTCCCTAGCAAAGCATAGCATTTAAATGCTATGATAGCAATGAAACACCTGCCCTCGGGCAGAATTACTATGGAATGGAATATATGGAAATAAATAAATTAAAGGAAACGGCTATATATGTATATAGAAAATGAGTAATGATTGTAACGTCACATTACTTTGTTTACAAAACGCATGGCATAATAAAATTATTTTTTTCCCCCCATTACTAATACAAAATGCGTCTGATTAATTTAAATGAGTTATTATCTAATTTCATTATACATGTAAGTCTTGAAGTACAGCTTCGCTTCATACAGACAATTTCTAGGAGAGATGGTTGTGGTCTAGTGGATGGAGCCTCTGTTTCCCATGCACGAGGTCGCGTGTAGGATCCTGCTGTCACGCCTTTTTTTCTCTCGTCCTTATTTATTTTAATTTATTTTGCTTGTTTTATTTTCAGTATTTACCGCACTACTTATTTACACAAAATTGTTTTCCAATTATTATTATTATTATTATTATTATTATTATTATTATTATTATTATTATTACTTTTTTATTATTTTTATAATAATAATAATAATAATAATAATAATAATAATAATGAAGCAGGAAAATAGATATGCTTGGGTATGTAAGATGGAATAATCGTTACAATCTGAATATTTATAATTAAACAAATTAAGCACTGATCCCTATTAGGTTCGTCTTCCGGGCATATAGGCCGTGGTCCAGTCGTTCTTCTACTCGACGTTTCGTCTACTGCTGCGGTAGACATCTTCAGGAGATACTGCGTGCTCTCTGTGAACTCCTCAACAGTCGGCTGCAGACTGGCTGGTCGTTGGAAACTCCCTCCCTATTTATAGGCACGCCCCTGGTGGAGAGGCGGTTTTCTGCGCGGTCCGTGTTGCGTGCTGTTTTGTCCAGGCTGTCGCTAGCAGAAGTCATAGGCTTCGTTGTCGTATTGTGCAGTGCCGGGATCCAGATTTTGTTTATCTTCATGGTTTCTTCTTTTTTGTTAAAGGAATTTTTGTGTTTATATATTTCAATGGCTTCTCTGTACAGTCTGGTGTAATAATGTGATGTTTGGGACTATTTAACTCATGCCCCAAATGGGAGTCAATGACCAATCACGTTTCAATGATTTCTGTATTACAACCAATCAGAGACGTGTTTCACGAAATAATTATCAACGTTAGGATTATCATATATTAAGCAAAGCTCCTCCTTTTTAATATTCTGAACAGGTCTGACCGTTATTTTGCAGTGACTGAGCCTATAACAAATACGGCTACCAGATTGTATATAATAGTGCTTACATGTCAACATTTGTAGCAATTGATTATACCACCAAAAAAAGAAACCACTGTTTGCACTTTCTTAAATGTATACGACATCAAAAATGAATTAATATACAGATTGATGTGTTTCATTTTTTCTCCACTAGAGAGCATTCTTACAATATTGCGTTCCTTTGGCAATAAATAGTATGATCTGGTTGCAGTGATAAACAAAAGAAGCAGTAGAAGCGTAGGCTACCTATCGTTTCTCATTAGTTTTCAAACATCACCGTTTACTTTAAATATAAAAATATTTTTAAATAACTGTAGTTAAATAATGATTTGTGAGTAAACAGCTTTATTTTATTCGTTAAATAGTCCTAACAAATGCCACTCTTGATTTCCAAATTCTCTAGATAAATTCACTCCTCACTTCGTGAGTCGTGAATTTATCGATAATTTGGAAATCACTCGTGGCATTACTTATGACAATACCTGTGTTTCTTCGAATCTTACAGTTATACAAATTAAGCACTAATTTTTGGGTCCGTAACCACACTAAAACCTTGTTAAGAAATTCTAGTACATAAAATACAGTTGTCTGTGGCGTCCTGCTTGTTGTAGAACTACGTAATGTGAATCCCACAAGGAGAATAAAACATACCGTGGAATTTGGACCATTGCCCACGAAGCATCCTAAGTGACTTGAGTGGGGACTCCCCATGCTGTCTGGTTGATCGTCCAGCTCTTTCTTTAATACATGTGGACGTTAGGCTAGCTGACAGATCAACGAATTTGTAAGCCCATTTTAGGCCTACAGTGGACAATTTCTGCCTCTAACGCCAGCTAATACCGAGGAGTTACTGATTACTTTCACCGTTCGCGTTTGGTAGCATTTCCATAGCCTCCAAAAACAATCGCTCTTAGAAATTTTAACACATGTTTTATAAATGTTTTACTGTTCAAGTTTATTAGCGTTGAATAAATGATGTATTGGAGAAGATTCTATACAATATGTTTATTTATTGTGACTATTTAACTCGTTCCCCAAATGGGAGTCAATGACCAATCACGTTTCAATGATTTCTGTTTTACAACCAATCAGAGTCGTGTTTCACCAAATATTTATCAGTGTTATAATTACCATATTAAAGAAAGCTCCTCCTTACAATATTGCGTTCCTTTGGCAATAAATAGTATGATCTGGTTGCAGTGACAAACAAAAGAAACAGTAGAAGCGTACCTATCGTTTGTCATTTGTTTTCAAACATCGCCGTTTACATTAAATATATAAATATTTTAAAATAACTAGGCCTATAGTTAAATAATGATTTGTGAGTAAACAGCTTAATTTTATTCGTTAAATAGTCCTAACAAATGCCACTCTTGATTTCCAAATTCTCTAAATAAATTCACTCCTCACTTCGTGAGTCGTGAATTTATCGATAATTTGGAAATCACTCGTGGCATTACTTATGACTATTAACTCGTTCCCCAAATGCAATCCTACAAATTTGCAATCTGTTATGATTTTTGAATATAAGACTCCTTCTAGTAGAAGAGTTTTATCTCCTTAAAATATTTATATTCACCTAATTCTGAGCCAACTGACCAATCACGTTCCAATGAATTGTTTTACAACCAATGACAGTCGTGTTTTAGCTCGCTCTTTATCGATTTCTAATTATTAGCTCATGCTTTTGTGATAAAGAAAGCTCCTCCTTTTTTGAATATCCTGAACAGTTCAGAGTATTATTTTTCTACAACAAATACATTGAATACAGCAAATAATGAACAGATTCCATGATTTCGCTGAGTTGTTTACAAAAAATAAATTAATAACCCATAATGTTGATTATAATATACAGTTTAATGTGTTTCATTATTTCTCCACTAGGGTGCATTCTTACAATATTGCGAACATATTTGGCAATAAATATGATAAAGTTGCAGTGAATATACATAACCTAACATTTATGGTTTGTTTTCAAACATCGCCGTTTACATTAAATATATAAATATTTTAAAATGCCGGTAACTATATTTAAATAATGACTTTTGAGTAAACAGCTTAATTTTATTCGTTAAATAGTCCTAACAAATGCTACTCCTGATTTCTAATTCTTCTAGATACATTTACGAGTCACGAGAAATCACTCGTGGCATTACTTATGACTGTTTCACTTTTTGTATGCGGAACTACATTCGACCAATACATTTGAAGATAAAAACGACACAATTTATCATTTTCGTATATTTCACCTCCCTGGTTTTTAATTGTTTCTACAAATCTGTAATCCAAGGAAAACAATTTATTGTGAATTAAAATATTAAAAATGGGATTCTTCATGAATGCAGTTGGCCACAAAAAAAGTCACTACTCAAGAGTCAATTCCGGTTCGTGTATTCACGTCGAATTTCGAACCTTTAAATATCTGTACACAATAGTCCGTGCATAAGATTATGTGGAAGTTTAATACACAAAGTACATTTTGAAGGCTGCAATCTTCAGCGATTAACTCAAGGACAAAACCCTGGGTTACGTCGCATGAGGTCTCGCGTTCTAATCCATATTATCTATTTTTTTAAATCTATATAAAATAATTTTTAATGAGTTCTAGCTCCCCTCTTTTTGTAATCAATTAAAACTGAAGGCTTTCAAAGTGAGGCTGTACATATAAAAAATCAATTCTTGGTGCAGAGAAAATAAATAAATAAATCTATCTCCACACGATTCATGACGTGAATTCGCCTGCAGTTTAATACAGGCCTTCTACAATTGGAATCTCAACATAACAAAAACATGGAAATAAATAAGTAATTCCACGAGTGATTTCCAATTCATCTAGAGGATTTTGAAATCAAGAATGGCATTTGTTAGGACTATTTAACGAATATAATTAAGCTCTTTACTCACAAATCATTATTTAAATATAGTTATTTTAAAATATTTGTATACTTAATGTAAACGGCGAAGTTTAAAAACAAATGAGAAATGTTGTATTATGTTTAATTTGTTCATCACTGCAAAATGGTCATTCTATTTATTGCCAAATAGGATTGAAATATTGTAAGAATGCATCCTAGTGGAGAAAAAATGAAACTAATCAAACTGTATATTATAATAAATATTATAGGTTATTACATTTTTTTTTCGGAAACAACTCTGTAAACACAATAATTGAACACACAATTATCAAATTATCAAATGTGAAGGTCGAAAGGAATCTATTTATGATTTGCTATACTCAACGTATTTGTTTGAGAGTCAGTCACTGCAAAATAATGCTCTGGCCTGTTCAGAATATTAAAAACGAGGAGCTTTCTTTATTTTGATAATCAAAATTAGATAATTATCTAGGTGAAGCACGACTTTAATTGGTTGTATAACAAAAATCATTGAAATATGATTGTTCATTGACTCCCATTTTGGGCACGAGTTAAGTCTTTAAAATCCTTCATTTTGTATCACTTTATGGAAATACGTTTTTGTGGAAAAGTAAAATTATTTGCAAGTCAAACAAAACTCTATGAGCCAAATGAAAGAAAAAGTTTATATACTCATTGTCTAATGAAAATGAGTACCAGACGCTTATTCTGGCGGTAAATGTGGTCTTCACGCAGGGCTGACAACCTAATTGCATTTCGTGCTGATTGTCTGGAAAGTGGGACCGTTAAACTCCTACTATCCCAAAGGCCTCCCTGGGGGTCCGTTTACGGGCCCCAGCTGTGCTCACAACAGCAACAGGGCGCGTCCCCGGGCGGCGGATAGGGGAACGGTCGGTGGTTTGCTTGCACTCCTCCCGGCTAGGTCCAGACCGGACCCGCGGGCCATTTGTGAGGTCGTCAGGACTCGAGCGACCTGATGCACTACATAGCTCGTGCTGTCTCACTTCAGCAACAAAACGCGTCCCCTCGGTGGCGTAGTGGGGAAAAGGTCGGTGGATCTGCTAGTCAGTCCTCCCTTCCAAGTCCGATGGACTCGCGGACCATAAGTGAGGTCAACAGGAGAGGAGCGCACTGTTGTACTAAAGCTCATCGCCCCGTGCCCACAACGGGGACAGCGGCCGTCGTGGCGAGGCGGTGGGAGATTGTGGAGTTCCGCCTGCTCCCTTCTCTTGGTTTATCCCGAGGACCTTTGTGGGGGCACCATGGGAGATGAGCTCCCTGGATGCCTACATTGCTCAGTGGGCTGCCTCACAGCAGCTACACGACTAGGCCTAGTCTTGCGAACGGGCTGGATGGGACAATACCGGGCGTAATGCTGGGAATTACCACCAGGTCAATCTCGGTAAAGTAGGAAGCGCGGTCTTTGGAGGAGGGCTTATCGCCGACTCTGGAACCGAGTGACCCAAAGGACAATCTGTGAGGTCGTCAGGAGTTGAGCGACCTGACGTACTAAAAGCTCAGGCTGGACCCACTTCAGCAACAAACACGTCCCCAGCTGGTGCACTGGGGGAAAGATCGGTGGATCTGCTAGACAGTCCTCCCGGTTAAGTCCAAGGGACTCGTGAACCATTAGTGGGGTCGGCAAGAGTTGAGCGCCTTGTCGTACTAATTGCTCATCTGTTGGAGCTTGCGAGCTCCGTGCTGGCCCACAACAGCTGCAGAAGGCGTCCCTGGGGGCACACCAGGGCTCGGCTCGGACCAGTCCAGCGGGGAGCTACTGTACTGGTTCCTGGCTTGGCCTACGGGCCCGTCGACAAACTGTGGGGTCGCCAGGAGATGAGCACCTGGATGTACTAAAAGTCTCACACTGTTGGGCTTGTAGCCCTAGCCGGTCTCACAACGGCTGCAGGACACGTCCCTGGAGGCAGAACAGGGGAATAGTCGGTGGATCTGCGACAGCAGTCCTCCCGGCTAGGCTCATGGAGCCCGTGGACCAACTGTGGGGTCATCAGGATTGAGTGACCTGATGTACTATGTAGCTCATCAATTGCCCGAGAAATGCAAAACTCCAACACTCTCTCCCTGGAGTGTTGGTTTTATAGACCGAGACCTTGAACGTGGACGCGAGATTAGATTAGGGAGGACTAGAACTAGGACTTGGGAGTATGGTCATGACGACCGAGGTATCCCAAGGGGTGGTGGCAGGGCCTAGATGTATCCCAAAGGCCTTTTAAACCTACGTGTGGGATCACTTTACCTTATAGCAGCTGACCATTTGCACATCGGTTTAAATTCCAACCTCTTAATTGCTTTTGCGTACTTACCCTTTGAAATTGGCGGTCACCATTCTTCCTCCGTCTCCTCCTAACTGAGATTGGTCTCAATTTAAAATTATGTATAAAATTATTAAAAAAATATATTATAAAATTACATTACGCCTTTTAGATTTATTAAATATCTGTTGGAAGTTTGGACACGTTCCAGAAGAATGGAAGGTAGCAAAAATTCATCCAATATTTAAAAAAGGTAACAGATAAGAATGCAATAATTATCGAGGAATAAGTCTTGTAAATACATGTTATAAGATATATGCCTCCATCTTAAAACGGCGTCTTAATATTATCATTGAAAGTATACGATCAGAAATTCAGAACGGTTTTAGAAAAGGAAGATCTTGTTCAGACTGTATATATGTTATAACACAATTAATAGAGACACGTAGAGAATATAATTACCAACTTATATGGCGTTTATTGATTTTGAGAAGACTTTTGACAGGGTGAATAGAAAGATATTATGGAATATAATGATAAATAGAGACATTCCACAACATTTGGTTCAAATTATTGAAAGTTTATATGTATATAATAAAATATTAATTAGAATGGGACATAAAACACAAAACAATAAAATAGCAACAATGAACTGTAGTGTAAAACCAGTATGCCCACTTTCGCCATCACTTTTAATATATATATATATATATATATATATATATATATATAAGAAAAATAAATGTTTGATTTGGATTCGCCTGGTGGTGAATGGATATCACACTGAGGTACAGACTCAGAGATCCGGGTTCGAATCCCGTCCAGGCATTTATTTTTCTTGTCATACCATATATATATATATATAAGTTATATACGATGCCATCCAGAATTGGCAAATTGTTTTAACTGAACATTTTAAAATTTACTATATTTTATTGGATACTTTACTTTTTGCAGACGATCAGGTTGTGATATTTAAGACGTAAGATGACTTACAATGGGCAATTTACATATTAAGTAAAATATGTGAAACATACAACTTGAAAATATGAGTATCTACTCTAAAAACAAAAGTCTTGGCTTTTCGAGGGTATGAGCCACTAAGAGTAAAAATCCAATTAGAGAATAAAATAATAGAACAGGTGAGCCAGTTTAATTACCTGGGATACTGTGTGTCATATATAAAAAGTGAAGACATTGAAAACAAAATAAATACATTTAATTACATGTGTGGCGCCATAAAACGAAGTCTCAAAGGAAGAAAAGAGAATACACTTTTAAAATTTTATAAAACAATGGCGGTTCCAACACTACTATATGGATCGGAACACTGGATCTTAACCAAAAACCAGGAACGAAGAATAGAAAGGTCAGAAATGAGGTTTCTGAGGAGTGTGCCTGGCTTTTCAACAACAGATCGAAAACGAAATGAAAATATACGAAGTGAACTAAATACATTCAAACTATTAGATAGAATTACACAATACAGAGATAAATGGATGTACCACATCAATAGAATGGATAACAATAGAATTCCAAAACAGATTCTTCATTACAAACCGCTAGAACGAAGAACTTTTGGAAGACCCAGTAAAAGATGGACAGACCAATTCTAGCATGAGAACGGAACAGATCTTGGGGTCTAATCCTTGATGATGATGATGATGATGATGATGATGATGATGATGATGATGATGATGATGAAGATGATGAAAATTATATGTCTCTTAGGTCAGTCTCCTCAACCATAACATAAAGTTACTGTAGGCCTTTCTATTCCCATCATCAGCAGAAAGTACGTCTACATTCACTGGCTTCGAATGCAAGACTGACTGGTTGGTCCGTTATAACTTTAAAGATTGGATTCGAAGTACTGGGCGTGTTCTCATTTAATAACAGATCATTGTTGGTCTGCTTAAATATTTCCAATTCCTCCAGTACGTTGATTCTATTCGGATTATTTTCTTTCTGCATAATAGTTAGTGTACTATCAGTGTCTAGCATGAGGTGTCCTGCCTGAATTATATTTTTTTTGCAAAACGTGATTTATCTCTTATATAAATAAAATCTTTGAAAAGTTCTTTATATCTAATGTTAAAATTTCTGCTGGTTCTTCCTATGTAGAACTTGTTACAATCTTTACACGTTAGTTCATGTGCACCTTTGATATTAAATTTATTTTCTTCAATGCTATTGATTGTTGTTTAATTTGTTCCTGGTTTTATATGCTATTTTTATCACCTCTTTTTATTGTGTTGGCCAATTTCGATGTTCTTTTTTTACCGATATGAGTGAGTGTTACACAAGCTTTGTTGTTTTCATCAGATGCATCTTCGAGTTTAGTTACGTTGGATGTGCATTTTTTCTTTTTGTTTGCTTACTAGTTTGTTGATAATATCTTCTTTGTATCTGTTAGTTTCTGCAATATGTTTAATATAATTAAGTTCTTTGATGTAATTGGTTTTATTTGGAGGTAGTTTCAACATTCTACTTAAAGTATTGAATGTACTCATTTTTTGTTGGAATGGGTCTCTAAAATTTTTGTTGATGGCAAGTGCATTACTTGTAGGTTTGAGATAAATGCTGATATCCAGTTCATTGTTGAATTTCTTAGTGATTGTTAAATTCAAATAATTGATACTATTGTCAACTTCTAATTCTTCAGATTGGTCACTACAAAATTTTCTGAGTTATTTACTTACATAGTAAGCTGCACATTTGATATAATACATTTGTGATACTTTTTATTCTTTATAATCTTTAAATAATGTTTCACGGTTGTGATCCACCTCTTACGACGCATAAGCCTTCTTTGCACAAGTTATATAGACATACAGTCCGATTCCCGTCTCTACTTGTTTGGTTTTCAATACATCCAGAAAAAAACAAATACATTTAGATGTGCCGTAATGTAACTAGAAGCAAGGTGATAATGGAAATTTTAACACGAAATTATTGTATAACCTATTTTGGGAGGATAGATCTGCTTACGTCCATATATTAGCTGGAAATGTACTACCCTCTTTTTTATGATTTTAAATAATGTAATAATAGAATATGGTGACATTTTCATCTACAGTTTGCATGACACGAAACCGTCCACGAAGGTTTCTCCTACTTATTGAGGCTCTACGGTAGTAAAGGTAAACCAAAAATCCGTTCAGCCATCTACCAATTTGTGAATTTTCATTGTAGCATTTTTCCTTATTTCAATTGTCGAATCTCTCTCCACCAAATTTGACTAAATTGGAAGCGGCATCCAATAATATTAATATAAGGCCAAAACCTTTTTGTAGCTCCATGAATGCTTCTTCGAAGTATACAATTCTCTAAAAAAAGAAGTCCCATCGAAGCACATTTATCAAACAATGAATGAATGAATGAATTTTCGTATGTACGCGTGATTTTGTTTGGTACCGTAGTATGAGGTAGATCTATGCAATTCGTTTTGTATTACATGAACAGTAAATCTAATAGGCCTATATAAAAATGTTTATTTGTTTGTTCGTACTTTATGCGCGGCCATACCGTTGATCCGATTGTAATGGGGCTTTTTGCAAAATGTTCAGGAGATTCTCGGGATTAACATAGGCTATAAGAGAGTTGTGATACTCAACTCCTACACCCTTAAAAATCGCTCTTTGTGGTGGAAAACGTGAAAAAAGTAGCTCTTTGGACGCTTAAATGGCTTACGCTGCCTAAACCATAACAAATACACGACATTAATGTACACCGAATTGAATATCTCAAAAAGTCTACAAAACGTCCGCAACAGCATATGTTTATCTCTTACGGATGACTCACATTAACCATTTTTGTCTTTCATTGATGCCAAGAAATAGACAAGTACGTAAATTCCTGTACTAGCAAAGCAGCACATGGCGGGTATTCTTTTACGGATAACTCACAATAACGAATTTTATCTTTTATCTCATTTATGCCAAGAAGATCGAGAGATAAGTAGATTCCCGGGCAACATCGGGTAATCAGCACGGGAATCTTAAAATATTTACGATATACATTTATAATTATTTTTCATTTTACTTATTCAACTAATCATAAGAAGTACATATTTGCGAAGACACACGCGAAGCTGATGATAATCGAAAACTTACCATTCTTACATTTACTGGACTTTAGTAAAGCATTCGACACGGTAGACTTGGACTTATTGTTGCATAAACTTAAAAACCTCTTACTCTCCGATAGTGCCACGCAATGGTTTAATTCCTACCTTCATGAGCGCCAGCAATCTGTTGTAGGAAATCATGCATTATGTTCTTCTTGGTCCTTCTGTAAAGCTGGGATTCCACAGGTTCGGTGCTTGGACCTTTGCTTTTTTAAATCTACATAAATGACATATCTAACTCCCCAAAGCATCGCAAACATAATTTATTTGCGGACGACATGCAAATCTACATCCACACAGACAAATATTCTTTAAATGACGCTGTTGCCAAAATTAACGAGGATCTTGACTCAGTTAACTATGGACTGCAATTAAATCCTAGAAAGTCACAATCAATCATTTTGGGTCACCAGAAACTATCTACAATTAACCTAAACACAGTCTCGCATGTGTCACTAAATGGAGTTCAAACCCCTTATAGTGAGACAGTAAAAATTCTAGGAGTATTTATTGACAACAACTTAAATTGGAATACACAAATAAACTATACATGCAAAACAGTCTTCTCAATAATACATTCATTAAATCGCGTAAGGAATTGTCTGCCATTCGCCCTTAGGAAAATGTTAGTAGAAACACTTACAATGCCCCATTTTGATTATTGTAACACTCTTTTTACAGACTTAAATATTACTTTCACTCAAAGACTTCAACGTGTTCATAATTCTTGCGCACGTTTCATTTGTGGTATTCGCAAAATTTGATCATGTTACACCGTCCCTGGAACAATTATCGTGACTTCGTCTAAGAGATCGTAGAACTGTCCATTCCCTATCCCTTCCTCTATAAAATACTTCACACATCATCGCCTAATTATTTATCACGCCGCTTCATAAGATTATCCGACACACATAATCTTGACGCTCGATCCCATCAGTGCATTGTCCTTTATATCCCTCCTCATCACACTGTATATTATTCATTATCTTTTACGGTCTCACTTACCAAAACATGGAATTCCTTCCGCCCTATGTCAAAGACTGTCAAACTATAACATCCTTCAAAAACAAACTAAATAATTATTTAATAACAAACTAACATATACACCTCACTGATAGTATTCTTTTAACAATTAATAAATTAAATTATTTCTGAAAATAATATTAAGAATAATAAATATTTTCATTTGTTTTGTTTTAAATATTTTAAAATCGTAAAATTAATTTCCTATATCTCATTATTTTTCTTTGTTTTTTATATACATTAGACAGGGACAATTTAATATGTCTTGCTTGTATACATTCTATTATTAGTTTTAGTCTTAATTTTAACTAACATTAATTGGTTCCCATTATAGATCGTAATATAATAGATATTATTTTTTTGATCAAATTTTTATTTAGAATTTAATATTAGTGTTAATTGAGATTGATATATTCTGTTGCAATATATGTTTGTCCTGGTGAGTGGAAGAGAAGACCATATGGCCTTAACTCCACCAGGCTAAATAAAATAAATAATAAAATAAAAAAATAAATAAATACATTTTTGTCTTTCAGCTCATTTATGCCAAGAAGATTGGGATAAGTAGATTCCCGGACAACGCCGGGTAAACAGCACGGGGTATCTAAAAATAATTAAGATATGATTTTTTCCTGTTACTTATTTAACTAAACATAAAGCACATTAATTTTCGTATTTCAGCTCATTTATGTCAAGAATATAAGGATAAGTAGATTCCCGGGCAACGCCGGGTAATCGGCACGGGGTATCTAACAAATATAAATTTATAATTATTTTTCCATTTACTTGTTCAACTAAACATAAAAGCACATTAATTTTCATTTATTTAGGCGTAGGAGCGCAGCCGAGTATTAGCTAGTAACTGTTAAAAATACTTTGTACAATAAGTAAACTTTCCATCGACGAACACTTTATCTCTGTAGCTATGGTAATTTAAATGTTCATCTGTTAAAAAACACATTGTGTTATTCTAAGTCATTTGCCATCACGAAGGCTTCAACTTGTAGCGTTGTTACCAGGGAGAGGTGCTTGAGTAAGTAAATAGACGCTTCATCTTACCTGCTACACGGAGTATGTTCTGCGCAAGACACGTTTCTCTACAACAGAGTGTTTCGTAGCGAACGTTTCATTTATTCGCTGCATACTGAGTAGTAAAAAACTGTGGAAATATGCCTAAAGTAAAAAAGAGTAATACCTCAAAATCATCATCACAATTAGCATAATTTGTAAAGAAATCTGGCGAAGAACATTTCAACACAAATGACGAAGCCATCAAATGTAAGGTATGACACACAGAGCTCAAAGGAAGTCTCAAATATTTTAAACAACACTGTAATTCAAGAAAACACAAAGAAAATGTTGCATTATTGAAAAAAAAACAAAGGGAAAATGTAACTTCATCCTCCGCAGACCCAAGCTACAGATCAGGATTTTTCGAGAATTTGTATCATGAACTAATAAGAGCCGATATTCCTTTATAATAAGTACAGCATCCTTGTTTCTTAGCTGTCGTAAACAAATATACTAACAGAAAAATGCCTTCAGAAACACAATTACGAAAAACATATCTACCAACAGCCTATAAAAATATCTAAATAATATAAGAGATGAAGTAGCACATAAAACGATTTTTGTGTCTATAGACGAAATAAAAGTGCTGCTCATAGATCAGTCGCTAATGTTATTGTAGATACCTAAACGCCTGATGGTCCAGCTAAAACATTTGTCTTAACATCCGAAAAGATGGAGGAGGTTAACCACTCTACAATTACCCGCTTGCTTAATGATTCGTTGTCCCTCCTGTGGCCTCCGATATTAAGAAAGAAAATATTTTGCTATTTGTTACGTATGGGGCTGAATATATGAGAAAAGCTGCTACGACAATACAGCAATCATATCCAAAATTGGTCTCCACTGAGTTGCGGAATAGTTAGAGCCTGTTTTCCGGATGTTGATAAATTTATAGAAACATGAAAAAGATCATTCTCAAGGCACCATCAAGAATTAAAATATTTAAAGATGTGACACCTGGGATTCCCCTGCCTCCACAGTCAATTGTAACTCGCTGGGAACATGGCTACAGGCTGCACTATGCTATGCCACGTGTTACGACAAAATTGTAAGCATGATTAGTGTCTTTGTCGATACAAAAAATCTCGCTATACGTACAGTGAAGCAAATAATTTCACCAGCTTTGTCTGAAGACCTTTCTTATATTCCAAATAATTTCAGTAACATTGAAATTACAATACAAAATTTACAATCATCTTAACTAACAATGCCGGAAGCTTTCGAGACAATAGAACAAGTTTCTGAAACATTGAGTGAAGTACAAGTGGAAACTGTTAAAGAAAGAGTACCAAATAAACTTAAAAGTGTTCTAAAGAAGAGATACTGGGTACGCAGAAATGTGCAAAATCAGGGACAAGTTGCTCAGTCAGGAAATCTTAAGCAACCTTATACTTTAAATTTTTTGATTTGCTCCTATAACGTCGTGCGACGTGGAACGTAGTTTTTCAAAATATAAAAAATTGTCTACATGCTAAATCACATGAGATTTACTTTCCGTGAATTTCGGAAGTACGTACATTATTGTACACTGCAATAACTGTAATCATCCATCCGTAGTAATTCTGCCTGAAGGCAGGTCCTTCACTGCAAACATAGCATTTTCATGCTATGCTTGCAGCTTTACTAGGGAATTGTAGATGTGGTAGTTTCCCGTTGCTTTCCACACGGGTGAAGGATGATGATGATGATAAGGATGATGATTTCTGACATTACTGTAATCATGATGTATAAGAAAATATTTCTGTACATTAAACCCTTATTCAATATGATGTAGTTTTTATTGCGCACTACAAATAACAAAACACAAAGTTGTTTGCTTACTTCTATAATTCCTTATCATAATATAACTGTTTTTGAAGCAGGGTGTAATGCCTTCCACCGTACATCATTTTGTTTATACTGAACACTGCACGGTCACAGGTGCGTCCTCCCTCTTTATATTCTGTTCATTGACCATCAGCAATGACCATCTTCCGCTTAAAAATAGCACCAATCATGACCTATGGAATAGAAGTGATTTGGAAGAACCTAAATAAGGCAAACCTAGAGGAAATAGAGAAAGTCAAAGCACACTTTTTAAAGACAGCGCTAAGCGTATCAAAATACACGCCTTCACGCCTAACATACATACTGACAAAGGAACCATTCTTCATTGAAGAGCTCCACCTGGACCTTCTCGTGCCGGCAACAGATGCCTACAAAGAACTGCTGTGGGAACTCAACGAGAAGAGAGAACAGATATAGCCTGAGTTCTACGCAACGGACGCGATGATCTACAGGGAATGGACAGCAGCCAGATACGACCTCAGACACACCGTGACGAGAGTCGCGGTCCATGGTTTCCACCACAGGATATGCGCAACAGTGAAGCGCCATAACCCAGAAGAAAAGTGCAAGTGCAAACTATGTGGGTCGCACTGCGACCGATATCACCTGTTACAGTGTAAAAACATAGGAACATCAATAACAGACTTTTGTAAGACATGAAAACAGTTCTTTCTACATGGCCATTGGCTGCAATTATACCTATTATTATTATATTATTATTATTATTATATTCTGTTCATTCTTAACTTCATTGCAAACTTACTAGAACCCCGCTCCCTGGTTATTACACAAGGTTGAATGAACATCGGCAATATTCTTGGCAAATTGTGGAAGAGCTCGGTACATTCTTCTTTTGATAACGTCTAAATCGTGTCCTGTCACTACTTGCCCTAATGCTGTCTCATATTTCCTTTCGCAGGAATTCCTATAGGCATCCATTGTTGTCACTTTCTCCTTTCCTCTTAAAGTTTTTGACAATTATGTTTATTTTTAACTTAGAGCTAGGCAGACGGGGTTATACTACGCTTTGTCAATTAGTAAAATACTGATCTTATTGGTAATGTCTGATATGCAAATGGTGCAAAAAATTCATTAAAGTGGTTATTTTCTGAAGAAATAGCTTTAACGTAGTCAGCTTTCAATAAGCTTTAACCTTGGCACTCACTCTAGAAATGCGTCTCTCAGTAAGGTTTGCCTACAGCATATGCCAGTTTATTTCAAACGGTTTCCCGCAAGCAAACGTCAAAGAGGGGCAGATAAAAGCGTTACATTTGTTTTGAGAGATATATTTAGAATGTCTTAATCAATATCTACGAGTAGGTACATTGTTTTCTGTCCGAATTCCTCCCTTTATTGGCATGTTGAATAGTGAAATATATGTTACTCTGGTTGAGTAGAAGAGATGGTCTTCTGGCCTTAAGAATGCTAACTTAAATAATCAAGATTTTTAAAATACGTTACGAAACTCTGTTGAGGTCACTGTGTTAAAATTTTAATAATTGTAAAATAGTACCTGATATCTCAGTCGTCCTCAATAATTTTCAGTGTTCTATAGGAGACCTTCCGATAACTTAAGTATCATCTTCTACTTTCATTTTAGTACTGACTGTTGGTAATTATTTTGTACAGACGGTTTATATTGCCCAACAACATAAACCTTCTGTACAAAATAATTACCAACAACAGTC
The DNA here is from genome assembly GCA_030220185.1 of Diploptera punctata. Taxonomy (NCBI): domain Eukaryota; kingdom Metazoa; phylum Arthropoda; class Insecta; order Blattodea; family Blaberidae; genus Diploptera; species Diploptera punctata. The sequence goes on from JASPKZ010009026.1 coordinate 102,396, forward strand.
AGTACCAAAATGTAAGCAGAAGGTGATACTTAAGTTATCGTAAGGCCTCCGATAGAACACTGAAAATTATTGAGGACGACTGAGATATCAGGTACTATTTTACAATTCTTAAAACTCTAACTTAAATAAAGCATTATTATTATTATTATTATTATTATTATTATTATTGTTATTGCTATTATTATTATTTGTATTAGTATTATTGTTATTATTATTATTATTATTACTAGTATTAGTATTATTATTAGTATTATAAAATTATTATTATTATTATTAGTATTATTAGAAGTAGTATTATTATTATAAGTACTATTATTATTAGTGGTATTATTATTTACTTACTTACTCACTGGCACTATCGAACCCTTAGGTTCATGGCCGCGCGGACATAAGCTCTCCATACATCCCTATCCTGAGCTAATGCTTTCCAATCATTCCCTGTATAATCTACTTCCCTCAAATCATAGTTAATGTTGTTCTCCCACCTCATTCTTGGTCTACCAACTGGGCGTTTTCCCGCCGGCTTTCCTACAAGAAGCTTCCATGCAGTAGTATTATTGTATTATTATTAGTAGTATTATTATTAGTATTATTATTATTATTATTAGTATTAGTATTATTAGTATTACTATTATTATTAGTAGTTATTATTAGTATTATTAGTATTATATAGTATTAGTATTATTAGTATTATTAGTATTATTAGTATTAGTATTATTAGTATTATTAGTAGTATTAGTATTATTAGTATTATTAGTATTACTAGTATTAGTATTATTATTAGTTTTATTATTATTTTTATTAGTTGTTATTATTATTATTATTAGTTTTTATTATTATTTTTTATTAGTTTTATTATTATTCTTATTAGTTTTATTATCATTATTTTTATTAGTTTATTATCATTATTTTTATAGTTTTATTATTATTATTTTTATTAGTTTTTTATTATTATTATATTTTTATTAGTTTTATTATTATTTTATTATTATTAGTTGTATTATTATTATTATTAGTTGTATTATTATTTTATATTAGTTTTATTAGATTTTATTATGATTATTAGTGTTATTATTATTATTATTTTTATTATTATTATTATTATTAATTATTATATATTATTATTATTATTATTATTATTATTATTAGTTTTATTAGTATTATTATTAGTTGTATTATATTATTTTATTAGTATTATTATTAGTTTTATTATTATTATTATTATTATTATTATTATTAATAGTTTTATTAGTATTATTATTATGATTTTTTATTGTTATTATTATCATCATCATCATCATCATTATCATAATTTGTACTGGCATGAAGATATAATGCAGGAAGTATAACATGTTCACAGTTGGTGAAGAACGCTATTGTGATTACAACGTCTACATAGTTGCTGTACACCGAAATGTATCTAATATATAAAAATGAATGTTTATTTGTTTGATTGTTTGTTTGTACCTTATGCGCGGCCATACCGTTGATCCGAGAGTATTGGGGCTTTTTGCAAAATGTTCAGGAGATTCCCTCGATGAACATAGGCTATAAGAGAGTTGTGATACTCAACTCCTACACACTTGAAAATCGCCCTTTGTAGTGGAAAACTTGAAAAAAGTAGCTCTTTGGACGCTTAAATGGCTTACGCTGCCTAAACCATATCAAATACAGAAAATTAATGTACACAGAATTGAATATCACAAAAAGCTCTACAAAAATTCCGCGACAGCATATGTTTATCTCTTACGGATAACTCACAATAACCATTTCTGTCTTTCATTGATGCCAGGAAGACAGAGATAGGTAGGCCGTATGCAGATTCCTGTGCAAATATAGCAGCATGTGGCGGGTATACTCTCACGGATAAATCACAATTAAGAAATTTGTCTCCTAGCTCATTTATGCCAAGAAGATCGAGAGATAAGTAGATTCCCGGACAACACCGGGTAATCAGCACGGGAAATCTTAAAATAATTACGATATACATTTATATTTCATTCTACTTATTCAACTAATCATAAGAAGTATATTAATTTTTTTCGTCTTTCAGCTCATTTATACCAAGAAGATTGGGATGAGTAGATTCCCGGACAACACCGGGTACCTAAAAATAAAGTAAAAGTAAAGTGATCCCACAACAGGCCCGGAGACCCTAGGGGTAGTAGGAGGTTAAGACTTCCACTTTTTCTAGACAATCGGCACTTTACGTCAGCCGGGTTGTCAGCCCTGCGTGACGGCCGCATTTACCCCCAGAACAAGCGTCTGGTACTAATTTCCGTTAGAGGCTGAGTCGACCCCAGGGCCATAGTGCCGCCAGAGGGTTTGGGTCAGTTTAAAAATCCTGACCCTAACGGGACTTGAACCCTCGACCCTCAGGCATTGTAGATTAATGCCTTAACCACTACGCTACGGTGTGCCCCAAATAAACATAAAACACGTTAATTTTCGTACTTCAGCTCATTTATGTCAAGATGATCGGGATAAGTAGATTCCCGGGCAACGCCGGGTGATCGGCACGGGGTATCTAAAAATGTAAATTTATAATTTTTTTTTTCTTCTACTTATTCAACTAAATATAAATTGCACATTAATTTTAATTTATTTAGGCGTAAGAGCGGACGCCCGGTGTTAGCTAGTTCTCTATAAAAAGAAAATTAACTAAAATGTGTATGAGACATAATTTCTGCGTGCTCCATCCAGTCTGATAATGGCTGATTTGTTGGAATTATGGCAGTATCACAATATACGTTTAAAACAATGATTTTCATTTTGAAAATATCCTTCTTGCCTTGTCACCAAACCAGTTAATACCCAACCACAAATGTATAGCTAGCAAAGATGAAAATGGCCGCTGTCTTGTAAATTAAGTTTTGTTCCAATTTTTTGCTACTACTCGCAGATCCTCAATCTGAAGTGTTCTTGCCGTATATCAATAGTTACAATGCATGTTACTCTTGTAGCGTATTGTTAATATTTTGGACTGGCATTTGCGAGGTCGTGCGTTCGAACATTAATCATTGCTTTTTTTTTTAAGAGAGAAAATATTTTTTCCCCGCCTCCTTTATGACAGTTTTAATAATCAATACCAGGTTCATGAATGTATTACGGCATTAATTTGTCAATATTTGTGATTCCATTCCATAGTGTTCTGCCCGAGGGCAGGTCTTTCACTGCAATCATAGCATTTTCATGCTATGCTTTGCAGCTTTACTAGGGAATTATAGATGGGGTAGCTTCCCGTTGCTTTCCAAACCGGAGAAGGATATTGATGATGATAATAAGGATGATAATGATGGCCGGATGATTTTCGGGGACCGTTGGCCCCTAAACTTCCTGACATTTATCTTACAGGTGAGGAGAAACCCCGAAAAAAAACTCGCCCAGGAGCCTGTCCCGACCGGGAATCGAACCCAGGACCGCTGCGTTACAAGGTAGCACGTTACCTCGAGACCACAGCGGTGGGTGTTTACACTATGAATGTATATTGAAAGAAATATATTATTCTCAACAATACTGTGTTTCGTGACTGGCCTGCGCCTTAGAAATTAAAACAATTATTAAATATAAAAATCCACAATTTGATATTTAGTCCATCTTCCTTCCAACTCGATCATATTTTGCAAATCGAATGGGCATGGAATCTATTACTCGTTTCAAAATATCGTCTGTTCTCGCACATCTTGGACGAGCTACCACAACTCATCAGGAAGTCTTATATTATAAGCAGACAATCATTTCCGAGATTTAAAAAATGTACTTTTATGTCCTCGGCCTCAAAGCCGTAATTTTTCTAAAGAACTGCATTGAAGGTAATTGTATCCACAAAATAAATCGTCAATCATTGCTTTGGTTATAAGTTAAAATCATCACTGCTGCTGCTGCTACTACAAACATTGTATATTATTATTAAATACTTAGTTAATAACCGGTATGCATTGCTACGCCCAAATAAACTAAATATATTTTATGTTAATTTGAATAAGTTAAAATACGTAAAAACAATAATTTATTCCCTAATTATTATAGATACCCCGTGCTGATTAGGCGGAGTTGCCCGAGAATCTACTTATCCCGATCATCTTGGCATCAATGAACTGAAATACAAAAAAGGCTATATAGTGAGTTATCCGTAAAAGATACATATACTGTCGTGGATTTTTTATACAGTTTTTGTAGATGTTCAATTCTGTATATATTAATTTGGTGTATTTGTTATGGTTTAGGCAGCATAAGCCGTTTAAACGTCCCAAAAGTAACATTTTTAGAGCACCCCATTCAAATCGGTCAAGTAGTTTTTTAGTCCATAAAGGACAAACAGACTCTCATTCATTTTTATACAGTATATAAAACTGTTATAGCATTATTAAATCATAACATAACGTAAATGTTTTGATTTTTATAAGCACTAAACAAATGCCGCACAGCTCAGTTAAATGTTAACGTCTCCCGTTAAAATATTCGTTATGTATTTTCTTTTGTTATAAAATGTTACGTATCATGTTATAACGTAAAAAGAAAAAGTAACACTGGTTTTATACAGCTGCATTGTTCAAAAAAACTTTGACATTATTTATATCATTGAAGAAGGTAATAAAAAAAGTAGAAATGAAAGCTTGAACCCACAACTTGCGAATTATTAAGCCAGCGCTTTTCCGCTGTTCCATGAAAGGTAGTTACTGAACGACTCCTTATTAAACACCATATTTCATAAACTACTTCAATGTACATCTACGAGCGCATGCATCGTGTAAAAGTGCCGTGATCCGAAGTGGAACTTGGAATAGGCCTATATTCACTGTTCAAGAGTGCGGAAACTTTCATATTTGCCAGCTGTACAGTATATTCCGAAAACTTGTAGACAAAGACTGTTTAATTGCCAATGGCTGATATTTCAATATGTAGTCGCGTTCTTGCAACATCTGCAACAGGTCACCAAAATCGAAATTCTGATACATAATTCCACTATCATATTTTTATACATCCGTAAGAATTAGAAATGCATGGGTTGAAGTTTCTACGTTGTATTCTGAATTATCATTTTTATGAAGTTTTTTTTTTTTTTTTTTTAAGAAGGCATTCTAATTGTATTAGGTCTTTTAGATACACCTTGGCATTGTGAATACCATAGGATTCAAGGAACATAAGGTTACATGCACCAAGAAAAAGGGAGGCAGACTTCTTTTAGAATTGAAGTAAATGATTAGTGTATCATTTTACTTGATGAACTCCATTTAACAATGAAATTGTTGGGTTTGAATATTTTTCTTCTACTTTATCACTTATACTGTGGGCTCTAGGAGAACCATTTCGGTCAAAATTTTTGCACTTCGTGATAAAATGGGTACAATTGGGTATGAATGTGTTGCAGCATCTTTTGATTGCGCTTTATCATGAATACAAGGAGTTCCTTCCCTTGGGAACTTCTTTCATTCCACATTCATCAGTATTTTACCACAAATTCTCTTTTTACACGCTTTATATTAGCTTTACCTGTATCTATCTATCTATCTATCTATTTATCTATCTATCTATCTATGTAACGGAATCTTTCAACGCGATTTTCACCAACTTAGAAACATTGGATCGACTTGAAACTTTGTATACTTGTAGAGGACCCGTGACAATACAATAATTTCATATTTATTTTCTAAAATCCTGGCCATAATCATCAGAAAATAAAAAAAAAAGTGTTTTTGTATCAATGTAACGGAATATTTCAACGCGATTTTCACCTACTTAGAAACATTGGATCGACTTGAAACTTTGTATACGTGTAGAGGACCCGTGACAATATAATAATTTCATATTTATTTTCTAAAATCCTGGCCAGAATCATCCGAAAAACAAAAAAATGAAAACTGGTATAATAGGTTGCGGACTTGTCGAGTTTTTAGTCAATCGTTGTAAGAGCTCAGTTGGTACAGCAGTGATCTCTTAGTGGTATATAATTTCAGTAATCCATAGGTCGCTGGTTCAAATCCGGCTGGGAGGTTTTTTATCGAAGAGTATTACTTTTAGCTCATACTACAATAGTATCGAATTTAAAGATATTTACATTTTTATCTTATTCTGTAAATTATTCAAACTAAAAAATAAAAAATAAATAATAGTTTTAACAAACTAAAAGAACACGCTTTATAAGAAAACTAAAAAATGAAAATTAATTTTAATTTGCAATACGCTTGGGATAAAATAAAGTGGTCAACAAAAAAATCATCTCCAACACATATAGAATAAAATTAGAGTTATCAACAAAAAGAAAATAATTTTACCATCAAAAGCGTGGGGTGCTTTTTATGATTTTTACATTTTCTTCTTAGAGAGCTTACATTTACCAATATCTGTTTATTATCAAATATATTAATTGATATAGAGCACTCCACGCTTTTGATGGTAAAATTATTTTATTTTTGTTGATAACTCTAATTTTATTCTATATTTGTTGGAGATGATTTTTTTGTTGACCACTTTATTTTATCCCAAGCGTATTGCAAATTAAAATTATTTTTCATTTTTTAGTTTTCTTATAAAGCGTGTTCTTTTAGTTTTTTAAAACTATTATTTATTTTTTTTCTAACCATTAGATATCACAGATAAAATTCATGAGTACAACAAAGCAGTGAGAATAATTAACAAAGTTATGAAACCTTCCACAGTACAAAGGCACAAGAATACGCCTACATAAAATATCAGCAAGGACAATACTATGTTAAAGGAGTGAAGCATGCGTAATCAGAAATCGACATCCATCGAAAAACAACCAGTAATATACCTCTACTTTGGTTTCAGCCAATTAAGAATTAGGGTAAATTAATACCAGATATGAAATCAGCAGCAGGTTATTTGTAATGGGATCACAAGGAAAATGAAGGTGTCCTCGAAGAAGTACAGTTCGAATCATCCATTTTATAAACAATTACCAATACAAATGGAAAACTCGTGTACATGGGCAGAATCTCAAAATCTGTTTCACCAACGTCCTAATGGACAGAGATCTTTGGGCTGTCCGAAGAAGATATGGATCGAAAATCCGATCTTCAAATCATAACAGGCCATCAGGCGTTATACTTGTATGGAATAAGATGCATCAGACTATCGATGAAATAAGTATTAATGCCGTTGCCTTCTAAAACACACACCCAAGTTTCCTTAATTATTATTTTCGAGAGACGATTCTCATAACACGCCAAACGGACTATAGCACTGTCTAATTCGGAGATTCATGGCCGCACAGACATAAACTCTCCAAAAATACATATTCTGAGCTACTATGTTCTAATCATTCTTTGTACAATTCACCTCCCTCAAATCATGTTTGTTATTCTCCCACGTCATTCTTGGCCTGCCTATTTGCGGATTTCCCTCTGGATTTCATTCGAGAAGATTTCGTGTCACTCATTCATTTCCCTGCCTATCGCAATCTACAGGATTTAACTGCTCTTAACCCATTCGCTTCAGTTTTAAATGCTCAATGCATTTTCCCAGAAACTGGATTTAAGTTGTCGTAAATTATATTGATTATTTTCAGACATTCAAAACAAGCAAAAGATAACGGCACTTGAGATCAGAATAAGGGTGAAGCAAAAATACATTCCTCTACTATTCATAAATGTTAACAAATGATTACCCTGTCAAGGGACGTACAAAATATTGCAAAATATATAACAGCAGAGTTAAGCGAGTGTACCTCGTCTTCTGAGTTAAAGGCTATTTAACGTCCGGCGAGTCTACCTCGTCTTTTGAGGCGAATGGGTTAATACATCTGGTTTCCTACAAAAGATAAGAGTTCACGGTTACGTAGTTGCCTTGACTCTTTCGCCTCGGGAAAACTCGGGAAAGGAGGAAGCGCGGTCTTTTGGGTCTGGGACTTAGCGCCGACTCTGGAACCGAGTGACCCAAGGACAATCTGTGAGGTCGTCAGGAGTTGAGCGTCCTGACGTACTATAGCTCAGGCTGGACCCACTTCAGCAACCAAACACGTCCCCAGCTGGTGCACTGGGGGAAAGTTCGGTGGATCTGTAGAGAGTCCTCCCGGTCAAGTCCAAGGGACTCGTGAACCATTAGTGGGGTAGGCAAGAGTTGAGCGCCTTGTCGTACTATTTGCTCATCTGTTGGAGCTTGCGAGCTCCGTGCTGGCCCACAACAGCTGCAGAAGGCGTCCCTGGGGGCGCACCAGGGCTCGGCCCGGACCAGTCCAGAGAGGAGCTACTGTACTGGTTCCTGGCTCGGCCTACGGGCCCGTCGACAAACTGTGGGGTCGCCAGGAGATGAGCACCTGGATGTACTAAAAGTCTCACACTGTTGGGCTTGAAGCCCTAGCCGGTCTCACAACGGCTGCAGGACACGTCCCTGGAGGCAGAACAGGGGAATGGTCGGTGGATCTGCGACAGCAGTCCTCCCGGCTAGGCTCATGGAGCCCGTGGACCAACTGTGGGGTCGTCAGGATTGAGCGACCTGATGTACTATGTAGCTCAGCAATTCCCAGAACTGCAAACTCCAACACTCTCTCCCTGGGGTGTTGGTTTAAGGACCGAGAACTTGAACGTGGACGTGAACATAGGATAGGGAGGACTAGAACTAGGACTTGGGAGTATGGTCATGACGACCGAGGTATCCCAAGGGGTGGACGGCTGGGCCTAGATGATGATGATGATGATGACTCTTTCGCCTGTTCATATCTTTTTCGGTCCAGAAATTTTCATATGCACTTTATTCTCAAATATTCGTGACTTGTAGTCCTTTCTTAAAACGGAAGGTCATGTTACCTAACCAATTAATATAGCTAGAAGAATCTCCGATTTATAAATTTTGAATTTAATTTTTAAAAGAATTTGAGATGGCAAGAATTCCTACAATACCATGCGTTTCCACAGTTAAACGTGTGTTTAATTTATCCCTGTGCCTCGGGTTTGTTGATTATTACCGTTCTTAGTTATTTGAATTTTACCATTTCTTCAAAATTCCTGTCATTTTTTGTTAGTTCACCCGAAAATTAGCCGCTGGTACTTCTGTAAATACTAATAAATAAAGAACTGTCCCCTGGTCATTTGTCTAAGAATTTAAAGCTTGGAATGATTTAAACAGCAATTTTATCTGTGGTTTTAAAATATTTTATGCAGTAAACTTACCTTTGATATTCTATGTGGTCACTTTCAAAACGAGGAACTGCATAATTTATATCACTGTTTTATTATTTTCAGAGTTTGCTACTCTAGGATATTGATTGCGCAGGTCAAGTTGCTAGAATTGGCGACAATATAATTTTTTTTTTTTAAATTGGAAAATCCTTGGTAAAAGTTTATTCTTAATATTAAATGGATCCAAATGGCTGAATAAACTGTGGCATAAACCTGGAGGTTCCACAAGCCGTATAATTATTAGTTATAATGAGAATAGTTATTTCATTAAAGCTACGGTGCTTCATTTTATTTGTGAAGCAGCCCTAATACATGCAATTAGTGATTATGAATTTCTTAGTAGACAAATTCCCTACCAACTAAGTTTTTTTCCGAATTCATCGGCAATTTCAAAATCGCTCGTGGTTTACTGTAGAAAGACAGAGAATTCATTGAACACTGGTCAATATGATTTTTTTCACAACTAAAAAAATACTGTCATTGCTGGAGTTCATTTTATTCTCACTAAAAATGAATGTTCAGATTTTTTCCATCTCGCATGTGTCAGTCACTATATGATGATACTTCAACGTAGGAATGACTCTAAACGGTTCTACAAATGGTTGATAAGTCTATCCCCGATAATTTTAATCCCGTTCACATTGGAACGAGACGACGGGAAAACGAGAAAAGATCAATGATTATAACAGACATTTGATTTTTTAGTTAAAGTTCTCCCCACTAGAGCACAATATTATTTTACGATCGCATAATGTTTGTCTTAAAACTTATCCTACCTAAATTGAAATACTGTATGTATTATTAAAAAAACGATTGTTCATTATTCAATAAGTTTTTAATATAGGATAAACGAAGAAAGTACTGCACTCATGTCATAAATGAAAAAAAAAAGGTTAATAATTACTTTTTACGATCGCTCAGTTTTTCCTGCATATACGTAAATTGAAATATGTATGATTCTGAAGAAATTATTTTTGATATTTCATTTGTCCACTTATTTTGTAATAATAATAATAATAATAATAATAATAATATAATAATAATAATAATAATAATAATAATAATAATAATAATAAATACTATAATACTAATACTAATAATAATACTAATAATACTAAAAATAATACTAAATAATAATACTAAATAATAATACTAAATAATAATACTAAATAATAATACTAAATAATAATACTAAATAATAATACTAATAGTAATACTAATAGTAATAATAATACTAATAGTAATAATAATACTAATAGTAATAATAATACTAATAGTAATAATAATAATAATAACGTTTCATTTATTCAGGCAGAGTTAAGGCCATAATACCTTCTCATCCACTCAACCAGTACAAATACAAATGAATATTTGACAAATATAGATATACAATATACTAATTATAAACAGTTAAAGATATAGAGCAATTCCACATGTGACTGACTGACATTTACAATACACTTTTGCAGCAAAATGGTTGCAGAAATAATACAATTGATTGAAATCAAGGGTGTTATCTACGTGATATGATAGAGAAATAACGTGTGGTTAAGACTGTACTTAATTATACAACTTTTGAAGAAAAACAGTGCTATTTATTATCTGTCGAAGTATCTGTGACAGACTGACTGACGTAAATGTCAACTCATCATGCAGCTTAACATGTTCATCTGCATCATTCTCTGAAGTGTGATTCCTAATTCAATTTTCCAAAATACCGAATGGAGGACACATTTCAAGTTACATTCTTAATAAAAACAAAACAAAAATCACAATTAAGACCAGAGTTATAACCAAATATGTTATGTGTGGCTGACTGACTAAATTCTGTAACTGACTGAATTATCTGAATTTTATTTAGACTTTAATATTTTGGAGCTGCAAATATACACATATTACAAAATGATATGAAATTATAATAGATAAGTCCACCGCTGTGGTCTCGAGGTAACGTGCTGAATTGTCACGCAGCGAGCCCGGGTTCGATCCCCGGTCGGGACAGTTTTTCTAGGTGAGGATTTTACCGTGGTTTTTCCTCACCTGTAAGACAAATGTTAGGAAAACTTTAAGGCCCAAACGGTCCCCGAAACCATATGGCCATCATCATCCTTATCATCATCCTTCACCGGTGTGGAAAGCAACGGGAAGCTACCACATCTACAGATCCCTAGTAAAGCTGCAAGCATAGCATGAAAGTGAAAGACCTGCCTCGGGCAGAATTACTATGGATGGATAATAGATAAAAAGCGATAATATGGAAATATGGAGATGAATAAAGAACTTCACTCCTTTTATCTTGTATAGGAAATATACAATTTGATATGCTGTAAAAAGATTAAATAAATAATGCAATTTATTTAACTTGGTTATAACGTATCATTTTAAATTTCACAAAATAAAGAAAATATTAACTTCTTAACAACAAAGGACCTTCTCTATAGTTAAATATGCCTACTATGAGTATAATTTTATTACATCCAAATTAACTGATTAAAATTTATCTGATGCTGTTAATAGATTGAAACATAGAAATAAATAAAAATTCCGATATGGAATTTGCAGTGTTCGTTCCAGAACACTAAAATTGACTTTCAGGCATCTCAACTTCAAAGACAAAAAACATAACGAAAAAGTACAGTATAAAAATTATTAAAATTTTTATCTAAATGTAGAAAATTCTGTTATAATTCGTTCAAAGCAATTGATTACGAATTATATTTTTGTCATGAGTTATATTTTTAAACTAAACAATTGAAACAAATCTCTTACAATGTGCGAAATCTTACTTTATGACTGACCGTTCCCAGCTGGTGCACATAGTACAGCGTTGTCATACATTTTTTCACTCTGTTGGTTTCCATTAACGCTGCACCCAATAATGATTTTCTTTTACACTACCGGTTATACATACGAAATCACATATAGTCCACGCCAATTGTATTTTTTGTGCAAGTAACTTCAAGGGGCTGCCGGACATTGACATCTTTTAAAAGAAATCTAAATTTATATTTGCTCTAAACACGACTTCATTATTATCCAGTGTAAGGTATATATATTAATTGGTGTTTCTCGTATAATGTATCATATTTATATTATCATTATAGTAATTATTATTATTATTATTATTATTATTATTATTATTATTATTATTATTATTACTATTACTATTACCGTATCATTATTGTTATTACCCTATAAAATGTTGTTTGTACATGACATTTACATTGCTACATTTATTCTATCTTTAACTATTTATAATTAGTGTAGTGTATATCTATATTTGTAAAATATTTATTTGTATTTGTGCTGGTTGAGTGGAAGAGAGGGCCTTATTGCCTTAACTCTGCCAGAATAAATAAAAGTATTATTATGATTTAAAACTGTTGATGCAATCAACATGCATGACTCTTTTTCACAAAGTGAATACTAGCACAATAATGGAACAGTGGCAACATCGCACTGTGGATCCCCGATAATACGACACACATGCCATGTCAAAGGTCAAACTAATGCGAGAATGAACAATTCATTGCTTGTGCAAGAGTTTGAGACCATCCTGAATTGTTTTATTATAAGTGAATGAGTAAAGAAAATTTTAACTAATTACATGATATGACAAATGATTGTTACCAAACCATTGGTATAATTGCCATGGGAAACCAATAATGAGTTAGCCTTGAGCTAACAATCGGCTGTTTATTTTAACTTCACATTTTTCTTATTATTTAAATCTCTTCAGCACCTTATATTATTTTGTTTTTCCTTCGATCTGTTGCATCAGTTGAATTTAAAAAAATAGATTTTCATCAGCTGTAAGACGCTTTAGAAGTGCAACTAAACTACTAAAATTGAAATCTCCATTGTCTTCTTCTATTTTTGTTTTTATAATAGCTAGAATTTATATTCTTTTGTATTGAACTATTTTATAATATAATCATAAGCACCTCTTCTCTTTTGCTCTAATGATGGTGAATGTGATGGCGATGATGATGATTTTGAATATGATTGTGTAGCGAGAGTACAGACTAATTATTTATTTATCAATTTCCCTTTCTTCCTCCATTTCTCCAGTGTCAAAATTATATTTGAAGAAAAATCTCCACGACTTTCTCTTTTTTCAAAATGACTTTGAAAAAATTGCAATCTTATATGTATTGTACCTCCGGCGACGTTAACAAGACTTTCTTGTTCAGATATTTGCAACAGTTTTTATTTTCTAAATTTGTTCCTCGATACTTTTGCTCTTTCACAATTTCACGTAAAAGTGAATTTAACTGTTAATCATCATCCACTTCGGTACTACAGCTCTTGGAGTTTAGCCTTGACCTCCCGAACGACAGCTCGCCATTTTATTCTGTTCTTTACTTTGAGCATCCAATTACTGTTTCCAGTTCTCCTGAAATCACTCTCCACGTCATCCATCCACCTGATCCTGTGTCTATCATGTCTTCTTTTAGAGTAAGTTTTGATTCCAGTAACTTACTACCTTGGGGGTTCGGTTTGTGTCCATTCTTTATACACGTCCCAACAATTCAACTCTTCTGGCTTTAATATCTGCCATTATATATATATATATATATATATATATATATATATATATATATATATATATATATTAAAGCTTGTAGTTCCCGGTTAGTTCTAATTCGCCAGACTCCATTATCTATAGTTGGGTCATAGGCTATATCTTCCTAAAAATTATTTTTCCCAGATGGACACACGTTCTTTAGCCTTTTCTGTTAGTCAACTTTTGTAAGATTCATGATGTGTTCCGTTGAGGTATTATTCAAAATTAAAATATAAAATTATGAAATATTCACCTGAAAGGCCCGTCTCCTCAACTTAGTTATTTAACTGTAGCGTTTTCGGGACTTGTCCCATCATCGGCAGGATTTAAAACTGGTGTTTCACTGAAGATCTGGTAGAGGTGGTTACATGTATTGGGTTCGTTTTCGTTTATCAGATTATCGTTGTTGTGAACCGCTTTCATAATTTCCATCTCTTCGAGATAAACGTACTCGAAGAGACGGAAATTATGAAAGCAGTTCACAACAACGACAATCTGACAAACGAAAACTAGCCCAATACATGTAACCACCTCTACCAGATCTTCAGTGAAACACCAGTTTTGAATCCTGCCGATGATGGGACAAGTCCCGAAAACGCTACAGTTAATTAACTAATTAAGTTGAGGAGACGGACCTTTCAGGTGAATATTCCATAATTTTATATTTTAATTTTCTGTTAGTGTCCAGCTTTCGCTACCGTATACCACAATGTGTTTAATTATTGTTTTGCAGTCTAATTTTGTATGTATCTAGAAGTTATAATTATGTTGAACGCTCTTAGGCAACAATTACCAGAAGCAAATTTCCCATTTATTTCGACTAACACATTATTTGTGCTAATAATTATTGTTATTAATTGTTAGTCTAAATAAATGGGAAATTTGCTTCTGGTAATCGTTGCCTTTATTATTAGGGCAAAAAAATAACGTGTTAGTAGAAATAAGTGGGAGATTTGCTTCTGGTAATCGTTGCCTAAGAGCGTTCAATAATTATGATCGGTCATAGATATCTGAAGTTCTGGACTTGCTCATATCTTGCTCCATTAAACCCAATAACGTTATAAATATTGTCAGGAGCATTGTTATAATATTTTGTTTTATTATTAATATTGCTATTATTGTTGTTATTATTATTATTATTATTATTGCTATTGTTGTTGTTATTATTATTATTATTATTATTATTATTATTATTATTATTAATTTCAATACCTGCTTGAATTGTTATATCTTGCATTTGTTTTAATGATTCTTCACAACAGTTTGTATTCTTTGCTAGGAGAATATCATCGGCGAATCCCAGAATCTGTCTGGGTCATTTGGAAATGGTGCCACCCGGGTTTAATTCAATATTTTAATGATTTTTCTGAGCCATGTTAACGGTTATTAATCGAATATTTTTTCCATAAGACATTTTTATGATTGTTTTGCAGATGTTTGTCAACCAGAGTATTTTCCGAAGTTTGACACTTCGTTTTCACATGAGGTATCAATAGTTTTTAAAATTATAAAATCAGTGGTTAAAGTCATATGTAAGGCGTGCCAGCCACTACATATGAAAATACCCAGTAACACGATTTCTTAAAAATATCCTATGATTATAATACATTGTGGAACTTGCCACATTGTTTGGGAGCTATAGATTCAAAGCTCATCCTAATAAGTAGTCCCTAATTCACTTCGTTCAGGTCTCACCTAAGCCTTGTAATGACAAAAACTCTTTCACAATTTTCCTCCAGGCTGTGGCTAAAGTTAATTATAAGTCAATTTCAAATAGAAGTTGCCGTCTCGGTATACGCGCGGCTGCCCTGACTGGGATTTCAGGTTAGAATCATGGCGGTTCCAGAGGGGTATTGATGGTGGCCTTTTTCTCGGGGTTCTCCCGTTTCCCAAATTTCTTCCCACACACACTCTCCATGTCATTACATTTCTCATTGATTCATTTCATATCACCCTTCACTAGGGTGGGCCGAAAAAAACTCATTTTTTTATTTCGAAGTTGTAATAGCGCGGAAAAGTTGCGAATTATATAGCTAAAAAAAAAAGAAAAAATATCAAAATCGGTTGACATCTTCCGGTCGCGCAAAAGCTTAGAAGTTTGGCAAAATATAAAAAAAACTTCATTTTTGTAATTATTTCTTTTTTAATATCAAGTAAGTATTGCTGATCTTTGCTAAGCACGTTTATGTCTATCCGTGGGATCTGAAATCAATACTCTGCAAGTTATTTATCAAATACCAAAAATGCGTAAAAATATAACTTGTTCGTTATTCTTGCAAAATTTGTTGCTTTTGCGCGACCGGATGATATCAACTGATCTAAACCAAATTAAAACACAATGTTTTAGGCTCTATTTGAAAACGTTACAAACTATTACACTACGTAAAAAAGTGATCCCACTACAGGCCTCAGGAGGCCCTTGGGGTAGTAGGAGGTTAAGGCTCCCACTTTTTCTTGACAATCGGCACTTGATGTCAGCCGGGTTGTCAGCCCTGCGTGACGGCCGCCTTTAACCCAGAACAAGCGTCTGGTACTCATTTCAGTTAGAGGCTGAGTCGACCCCAGGGCCATAGTGCCGCCAGAAGGTTTTGGGTCAGTTTAAAAATCCTGACCCCACCGGGACTCGAACCCTCGACCTTCCGGCTTGTAACGCAGTACGCTACGGCGTACCCCTCTATTACACTACGAAAACATCTAATTAAAATATTAAAGAAATAATCTCAAAAATGAAGTTTTTTCATATTTTGTCAAGATATCAACCGATTTTGATATTTCTTTTTCTTTTGTCTATATAATTCGCAACTTTTCCGCGCTATCACAACTTCGAAATAAAGAAGAGTTTTTTCCGACCATCCTACCCTTCACCTCTTGCCATGTTAGAAGAAAGCTTGGTTGGCGCCCACATGTGTCAAAAATATGATTGCGGCATCTATTGAGAGTCCACCAGGGTGAATGCTCATGACACCAAGCCTGAGTAATAAAATAGGGCAGAAGGGACCAACGGGAGGGTTTTAGTCCCGCCTCGCGGCCGTGGACACAACCCAAAAATGGCGGTATGAATCATGAGAGAAAATCTTGGTGTGACGTACTCGGAAGACGGCCTAAAATCCACATAAGGCTGTAGTGTAGACTTCATTCCATTCATCCATGACATAATGGGATAGCGCAATGAATCTTTTAAGTCTCGGTGTTTAGGTCAATCTTTCCGACCAGTCTAAATAAATAATAAAATAAATATAAATCGAAATTGTAGGATACGATAAACAAAGTGACAGAAGTAGTTTGAGAGCTTCACCCCTGTATAGGCCTAATATCACACTTCAGATCCTGATGATTATTGTTATTGTTATTCTTCTTCTGCTTCATGAAATTAGGCCTTTTGACCTGTTTTCACATCGAGTGGGATTTAATGAATCCTCCCATCTAGTAAATGGACATCCAACATTTTTATGTCCTATTGGTTTGTACTTTTAGTAACAGCTGAGGGATTCTATCTGTAGGCATTCTCTTGACATGTTCATACCAGTTGTTTCTCATGTTGTCAATTCTATTTGTTAAATTGAAAATATTTAAGTCATTCCTAATATCCTCACTTATTTTCTTGTCCAAAATTGTCACACCTGCTACTGAACGTAGGGACTTCATTTCTGCAGTTTCTATTTTCCTTCTGTCTGAACGGTTAAGAGTCCAATTTTCACTTGCATATGTTAAGACAGGCACTGCCATAATTTTGTAAAATTTTAGTTGTGTGCTCCTCAAAGTTTTATTTTTCAGTGTCCGTCTTATAGCGCCACACATTCTGTAAAATCTATTTAATTTAATATTAATATCTTCCTTCTGGCAGTATGATACGTTGCATCCTAAATAATTAAAATTGTTCACCTGTTGTATTATACTGTTATTAATACTGATTTTACACCTCATATGGTCTTTCCCGTTGAATATTATTGTTATTATTATTGTTATTGTTATTATTGTTATTATTATTGTTATTATTATTGTTATTATTATTGTTATTATTATTGTTGTTATTATTATTGTTGTTATTATTATTATTATTATTATTATTATTATTATTATTATTATTATTATTATTATTATTATTATTATTATTATTATTATTATTATTATTATTATTATTATTATTATTATTATTATTATTATTATTATGAAACTACTGAATACTAACGTTCTATTAGTGTACGCCTTACATTTGTTTGAGACGAAGCCTATTATTTCCTTCTAAATTACTTTAAATCGTACAAGAGGCAGCAGTTTGATTCAGGAAAGAATACTTTGATTCCTGTCCTTCGAGGGTAAGAACAACAATTGAATGTATATTGGTTCGTTTTATTCGATATTTTTAATTATTAGCCTAAGCAGTACAAACAATCGTAAAATAAATTAACTAATCCATTTGCACTATCGAACCCATAGGTTCATGGCGCGCGGGCATAAGCTCTCCATAGATCCCTATCCTGAGCTAATGCACTCCAATCATCCGTATAATCTACTTCCCTCAAATCATGATTTTTCTTATTTTCCTACCTCATTCTTAGTCTACCAGCTGGACGTTATCCCTCTGGTTTTCCTACAAGAAGTTCTCGTGCCCCTCCCTCAATTCCTTCATGGCCCATGTCCTGCCCATCAAATTCTAAGAGACTTAACTGTCCTTATTATATATGGTTTCCTATAAATATCATGTAGCTCGCTGTTACATAGTCTTCTCTATTCGCCTGTCTGCTCATCTCTTTGGTCCAAATTTTTTCCTAAGAAATCTATTCTCTACTACTCGTAAACTTTTCTCCTCCCTTAAAGTAAGAGTCGATTTTTTGCTTCCACATAATATAACTTGGAAATAAGTTTTATATATTATCAGTTTAATGTTTTTTTCCAGACAACAGTCCCTGAAATGCATAATATTGTAGTTGATGACACTGTCAATTGCACTTCTATTTTGCATAACGTAATAACAACAGAGCGATTCCATGAAAATATCATACCGAGGAGAAAATTTTGAAAC
Organism: Diploptera punctata; assembly: GCA_030220185.1. Lineage (NCBI taxonomy): Eukaryota > Metazoa > Arthropoda > Insecta > Blattodea > Blaberidae > Diploptera > Diploptera punctata. The sequence continues at coordinate 121,126 of JASPKZ010009026.1, forward strand.
TGATGAAGAAGTAATTTTGTTGGTGTAATATATAACTGTAAATATCAAATTTTATAATTGTATAAGAAAATGTTTCAAATGTGCATTATTTTAATCTAATAATAGCGGTAGAACTTGTCATATTCCTAACCTGAAAAAATTCTCAAAATTTTACCAATTTCTTGTGTAATGATTTGGTCGTATGAATTCGTTTTATTTCACAAAATATTTTTTTAAACCATGCTTTGGTCCTCCATGGTCATAAATGAAACAATATTAATTGAATTCTAATATTCTATATACCTTAAATCCCCCTATAGTTGTTAACTGTAAGTTATGGTCAGTCAGTCACAGAAAACGGATAAAAAATGCTGTACACAACATAATAATTGATGGATTTAATTTTCCTCTTGGATTCTACGTTATCGGTACACAACTAACATAAACGTATTGATGACATTTTCTTGTAAAGTCATTATTTTTCCCGCTGCAGTCCCGTGACTGACCGACTTTTTGACCCCTCATTTATATTGCTAATATGCATGACGCAGTCAGTAGCTTGCTGGACTCAGCTGTGTACTAACAAACATGGTATAGGAAATCTGGTAGATTGTTAGGCTCAGCTGTTTCGTAAAATAATTACTGGCCCTTCGTATGTGACAATTTGAGATAAAAGGCAGTCAGCGGATGGTTTTAAATGTAGAGTAATTCCATGAAAATGTCATACCGGTGTGAAAATTTTGAAATTGGCGCAGGAGTAATTTTTTCGATGAGATATACTTTTTTTACCGATTAAATTTTCTAATTCTAGAAGTTAATGTTTAAAATACGGATTATTTCTATTCTAAAATTAATAGTAGAACACGATATATTCCGAAACCTGAAAACACATGCAAAATTAAACGAAATTTTGTTTTATGATTTCACTGTATAAATTTGTTTTGTTTCACTGACTCTTTTGTTATACCATATTTCGGTCCTTCCTGATCGTAAATGTAAAACTAATAATTGTATTATAATATTCTAGATAATTAAAATGCGCCCTATAATTATTAAGGGTAAGCTACAGTCAGTCACATAAATCATACAAAAAATATTTTATACAATACGATAATTGATGGATTCAATTTCCTCTGGGATTATACGTTATCGGTGCATAACTAACAAAAAAGTATTAACGGCATTGTCTTGTAAAGTAATTACGTTTCCCGCTAGAAACCCGTGGTTTTTTTATGTATATTGCTACTACGCACGGTGCACTCAGTTGCTTGCTACACAGATTTTTAGAAAGCGATTTCAACATCTTGCAGCTATTCCGGCAACTCATGAAGTTCACCATGTGGAAGTGTTGATGCCGTATGTTATATTATATGCACAAATTTCAAATGAACTATCAGTGCGAAAAATTCACAAGTTTCGTGTGTGAAAGAAAATTATATTTTTATTAATGGCATTTAAATAATTCCTCATTATGCGATTCTTCAATATGTATGTTATTATGCTGTACCGCAATTGAAAAATTCACAAGCATCGTGTGTGAAGGAAAATTATATTTTTATTAGTGTAATTTAAATAATTCCTCATTATGCGATTACTCAATATGTCACTAGAGTATTGTGTACTGGAATTAAAAGCAAGTGTGCAGATCTTACGAGTTAAATGTGTTTGTGGGAGTCCTTGAACTTCAAAGGTTCTCTCATTAGTTTGACCTTTGACATGCCATGTGTGTCGTATTGTCGGGGATCTACATTGCGATGTTGCCACAGTTCCATTATTGTGCTAGCATTCACTTTGATTGCAACAGCAGATTTAAATCATATGTAGTTACTTGTCTAAAAAATACATGGCGTATATGTGATTAAGTATGTATAATTGTAAATTTTTGTATTTATATGTAACATATGTTTATCGTGGTGAGTGGAAGAGAAGGCCATATGGCCTTAACTCCACCAGGCTAAATTAAATATATTCTAATCTATTCTATTCTATAACTGGTAGTGTAAAAGAAAATCATTTTTGGGTGTAGCGTTATTGGAAACCAACAAAGTGAAAATACATATGACAACGCTGAACTATGTGCGCCAGCTGGGAACAGTCTGTCATAAAGTTCGATTTCGAGCATTGTAAGAGATTTATTACATTTGTTTAGTTTAAAAATAGAACTCCTGTCAGCAATATAATTTGTAATCAGTTGGTTTGAAAGAATTATAACAGAATTATCCACATTTAAATACAATTTTTAATAATTTGTATACTGTACTTTTTCGTTATTTTTTGTCTTTGAAGTTGAGACGCGTGAAAGTTAATTTTAGTGTTCTGGAACGAACACTGCAAATTCCATATCGGATTTTTTATTTATTTCTATGTTTCAATCTATTAACAGCATCAGATAAATTTTAATCAGTTAATATGGATATAATAAAATTATACTCATAGTAGGCATATTAAACTATAGAGAAGGCCCTATGTTGTTAAGAAGTTAATATTTTCTTTATTTTGTGAAATTTAAAATGATACGTTATAACCAAGGTAAATAAAGTACACTATTTATTTGATCTTTTTACAGCATATCAAATTGTACATTTCCTATACAAGATAAAAGGAGTGAAGTTCTTTATTCATCTCCATATTTCCATATTATCGCTTTTTATCTATTATCCATCCATAGTAATTCTGACCGAGGGCAGGTCTTTCACTGCAATCATAGCATTCTCATGCTATGCTTGCAGCTTTACTAGGGAACTGTAGATGCGGTAGCTTCTCGTTGATTTCCACACCGGTGAAGTATGATGATGATGATGATGATGATAAGGATGTTGATGGCCTTATAGTTTCGGGGACCGTTTGGGCCTAAAAGTTTTAACATTTGTCTTACAGGTGAGGAAATACCCCGATAAAAACCTCACCCAGAAAAACTGTCCCGACCGGGGATCGAACCCGGGTCCACTGCGAGACAAGGCAGCACGCTACCTCGAGACCACAGCGGTGGACTTATCTCTTATAATTTCATATTACTTACTTACTCACTGGCACTATCGGACCCGTAGGTTCATGGCCGCGCGGACATACGCTCTCCATACATCCCTATCCTGAGCTAATACTTTCCAATCATTCCCTGTATAATCTACTTCCCTCAAATCATAGTTAATGTTATTCTCCCACCTCATTCTTGGTCTACCAACTGGGCGTTTTTCCCTCTGGCTTTCCTACAAGAACCTTCCATGCAAGTCTTTGATTCCCCATACGTGCATGTCCTGCCCATCGCAGTCTACGAGACTTAACTGTTCTTATTATATCTGGCTTCCTATAAAGAACATGTAGTTCATTGTTATGTAGTCTTCTCCATTCACCTGTCTCTTCATCTCTCTTTGGTCCAAAAATTTTCCTAAGTACTTTATTCTCAAATACTTGTAATCTCCTTTCCTCCCTTAAAGTAAGAGTCCATGTTTCGCACCCATATAATATAAATGGTAGAATAATAGTTTTATATATTTTCAGTTTAACGTTTTTTGAAAGGAGTTTAGATATCAAGAGTCTCTGCAATGCATAATAGCACACATTTCCAGAATTGTGCCTATGTTTAATTTATTTGTGCATCTCATTCCTATTTGTGATTATTGTTCCTAGGTATTTGAATTCAGTCACTTCTTCAAAAATTTCCCTCATTTGTCATTAGCTGTCCATTTCCATTATATAATGAATTCCTACATGTGACCATATATTTAGTTTTATTGATATTTACTTCCAGTCCTAATTTCTTAGTGTTACTCAATAGTGTGTGCGTGTTGGCCTTTTCACATTATTTTGTAATATTTGTATAATATTTGCAGCTCCACAATATTAATGTGTTAATAAAATTCAGATGTATTAGTCAGTCGTAGAATGTAGTCAGTCAGTCACACATCACGTATTAGGTTATAACTCTGGTCTTAATTGTGATTTTTGTTTCGGTTTTTATTGGGAATGTAACTTGAAATGTGTCATCCAAACGGTATTTTGGAAAATTGAATTAGGAATCACACTTCAGGGAATGATGCAGATGAACATGTTAAGCTGCATGATGAGTTGACATTTATGTCAGTCAGTCACACATAATTCGATAGATAATAAATAGCACTGTTTTTCTTCAAAAGTTTTATACTTAAGTACAGTCTTAACCACACACTATTCCTCGATCATATCACGTAGATATCAACCCTAATTTCAATCAATTGTAATATTTGTGCAACCATTTTGCTGCAAAAGTGTATTGTAAATGTCAGTTAATCACATATGTAATTGCTCAATAATAATAATAATAATAATAATAATAATAATAATAATAATAATAATAATAATTATAATAATAATAATAACAATAATAATAACGAATGTGTCTAAATGGCACAAAGAGTACGGTGCGTGTAGGCAAACACTTTTCAGACACTTTTGAAATCCAGAATGGGTTGAAGCAAGGAGATGCACTATCTCCTCTATTATTTAATTTTGTACTAGAGCATGCATTAAATCTTTAGAGAATGAGGACGGCTTACAACTCAATGGTATTAATAAGCTGTTAGTTTATGCTGATGATGTAGTGCTTTTGGCCGATAGCGAGGAGATACTAAAGGACAACACGCACATACTATTGAGTAATACTAAGAAATTAGGACTGAAAGTAAATATCAATAAAACTAAATATATGGTCACACGTAGAAATACACTATATAATGGGAATTGACAGCTGAAAAAAATTTAGGGAAATTTTGAGGAAGTGGCTGAATTCAAATACCTAGGAACAATAACCACAAATAGGAATGAGATGCACAAAGAAATTAAACATAGGCTCAATTCTGGAAATTCGTGCTATTATGCATTGCAGAGACTCTTGGTGTCCCAACTCCTTTCAAAAAACGTTAAATTGAAAATATATAAAACTATTATTCTACCAGTTATATTATATGGGTGTGAAACATGGACTCTTACTTTAAGGGAGGAAAGGAGATTACAAGTATTTGAGAATAAAGTACTTAGGAAAATTTTTGGACCAAAGAGAGATGAACAGACAGGTGAATGGAGAAGACTACTTAACAATGAACTACATGTTTTTTATAGGAAGCCAGATATAATAAGAACAGTCAAGTCTCGTAGACTGCGATGGGCAGGACATGTGGCACGTATGGGGAATGAAAGACTAGCATGGAGGCTTCTTGTAGGAAAGCCAGAGGGAAAACGCCCAGTATGGTAGACAAAGAATGAGGTGGGAGATAACATTAACTATGAATTGAGGGAAGTAGATTATACAGGGAATGATTGGAAAACATTAGCTCAGGATAGGGATGTATGGAGAGCTTATGTCCGCGCGATATGAACCTACGGTTTCGATAGTGCCAGTGAGTAAGTATAATAATTGACAAATTTGAAATATAGCACCTTTCGTCAGATATATCCCAGTCCCAGTGGACTAGTGGTTATTATGGTAAAAATCTGGTTTCGCGGTTCCCGGAATCAAACCTTTCCTATGTCGTAGTATTTTTCATGGCGCAAAAATTCAGTATATGGCTTCCTTTGGAAAGGCAAGTACAGCCGTGGACTCTGTGGCGTAGTTTTACGGAGCGTAAAATAACCATAAGCCCGAAATGAGAGCCCTTTGAAGAAATGTATCTTCCCTTTCACGCCCATATTTGAATTGCAACCCCAATGACCTGATATGTGAAAGAGTGTCGTTATATAAAATACTCTGTATCTATGACGTGACAAACACAACTGTCAGTCGCTAGACAGAGAGTAATCTACTTTGTTTGTGCTGAACAGTGGTGTAAACACGGAAATAAAATTCATGCAGATCGTACATAAATGCCCTTGTCTATTCAACTGCTCACTACCAGAAGTACGGGAGACTAGCACAAAATGGTACCATTAAGCGAAAATAAGGTTTATCTTCTTCTTCTTGTTCCTCCTTCCAAGTATTAGGCCAAGGCCTGTTACGATCCTATAGAAAATTTTCCCTCCAGCGTTTCCTAGGACGGCCCAGTGATCTTCGTCCTCTTGGTATATAATTATAAACAGCTTTGGGGATCCGATTTGAACTCATTCTTTCAAGATGGTGTTTCCAATTTAGTTGGTACTGTTTAATATATTCCAAAATTGGCGTAGTCTTCAATTCTTTTAAGATGTCGGTGTTCCTTTTCCGATCCCATCTGGTGTAACCCGCTGTTCTGCGCATGAATCTCATTTCACAAGCCGTTATTCTGCTTTCATGTTGTCTTTTTAGTGTCCATGCTTCACTACCATAGATCAACTTTTTTTTATCATCTAAATATGTTAACATAATGGCAACACTTAAGTGAATATTTGCCCATATATGTATGACTTTAACATAAAAAATTCACAATATATTTATGAAAAATTAGACCAACCACTTTCATGAAAACATAATTATCTTACCCTTTATGTCGGGGAAAATGATCCTTTATTTAATTACTATTGAAATACAAATATTTTGGCGTAAAATGAAATGAGATACAAACATAGAATATTTATATTCATAGTGTTCTGCCCAAGAACAGGTCTTTCACTGCAAACTCAGCATTCTTCACTCTTTCCTCAACTTAGCTTTCCTTTTGCATCCACATACAAAATATTTATTTTAATATTATCTATCATCTGATGTCTTTTCCGCCTCTAAATTTCTTTCCGTTGATCATTCTTTATAGGGCATCCGTCAGCAGGCAGTTCCTTCTCAGCCAGTGGCCAATCCAATTTCTTTTCCTTTTCATTATGAGATATAGCATTGTTCTTCCTTCACCCACTCTGACCAGCACATCTTTATTTTTTCAAGTTTTAGAATTCAAATTTTACAGAATCATCTTTAGCGTTTGTTCCTCTCATAAGTGATAGCCGTTGTCTGATTTTCACTCTGACCAGATGATGATCCGAATTGCAGTCTGTCCCTCTAACTGATCTAACATCGACGATGCTACTGTGCCAGCGTTTATCCACTAATACATGATCTATCTGGTTCCGAGTTTCTCCATCTGGGGACGTCCAGGTGTATTTATGAATATCCTTATGCTGAAATATTGTGCTCTTAACTATGAGATTCTTTGATGTGGCAAATGTGACTAATCTAACCCCGTTGTCGTTACTAACTTCATGAAGACTGAATTTGCCTATTGTTGGTTTGAATATATCTTCCCGCCCCACTTTTGCATTAAAATCTCCTAAGACAATATTTTCATATGATATCGTGAAAGACTATCAAATAAGCATTCTAATTCTTCATAGAACTCATCCTTGATCTTGTCATCTTTATCTTCTGTGGGGGCATGTACATTTACAATTATAAAATCATGTCGTTTACCCTTGAAAATTATGTATGATATCCTATCACTAACAAACTTAATATCTCGGATAGCGGATTGGATCCTCCTTCTGACTAAAAAACCCGTTCCAAATGCAGGTCTTTCCGCACCCCCGTAGTATAATGCAAAGCTTCCTGATTCCTGACTCCCTTCTCCTGGCCACCTAACTTCCTGTAAAGCGACTATATCCAAGGGCGATTTATCTAATTCCCGCGTTAATATCTCTAGTGCCCCGCTATTGTATAAAGTCCTAACATGCCATGTTCCTAGTAACATGTCCCTGTGTTTGAGCCTTTGGCATGGGTTCCCTGAAGTAGTCCCCGCCCGGAAAACATAATGGGGGACTATTTGACCTCCGGAAAATTTTACCCCAGATGAACCCATGTCCGCATTTCTTGACGGTTGTACTTTTACGGTAAAAGATCGTCACTCTTTCGACCAAGGTACTTTTTTTTGTCTAGCTTATCACCTTCGACCAGTCCGGCATGGGTAACCCTATCGGCAGAAATGCTACCGCCGGCATAGCTCTCAGGATCATTTAAGCACGCAAGCCACTCCACCACGACAAGGTAAAGATACCATGGAGGGCAATATCATAACGTTATTAACAGATTTTAATTAATTATTATTTTCATGAGTTGCATAACTGTAGTATTATTTACTCGTACATTTAAATTCATCCCAAATATAGGATATTTAACTCATATGTGACGGAGCAAATTGATCCCTGACGGGCAAAATGATCCCAGACCGGTTGTTCTACCAAACTTCTTGCTTTCAACTTCAATGGCGTGCCATGGATCAACTTACAACTTGTGGTTATTCAAAAACATAGTTTCTGTTGAACAATATGTCCCAACCCACTGCAATAACACACATTTAATTCAGAATTAATCACTAGAACATAAAACAATATGGACATGACGCTTTCCTCAGATCAGGATGAGAGAAATCAACAAGTTTCTTCTAATTTGAAAATCCGTTGCACAACAAGCAAGAATCCTACCTCAAATGGGCTACTTCTCTCTTGTCGAAATAATGCATAGGTTTTATGACAGATAGTGCCACTATTTCTAGCAAAAGGGGACATGGTTTATTTTGCCCACACGGATCGCTTTGGGCTAGTCTCCATCAAAGAAATGAAATAATAAATTGAGCTATGTGAAATTGATTAGTTAGAGAAAGTAATTGGCTGACCACATCTCACTCCTATGCTCACCGGATGATCGTATCTATATTATTGTGACGCCAGCAGCCGACGTACAGTGGTCCATAATCCGATTTTAGGAGGACAAAATTAATTACTAACCACGTAAGCAAACTGCATCGCTGAAACTTTGCACATATATTCATAATGATTGGTTATTTACTCTACTCGAATTATATAAAAGTAAATCGATAATTAATGATTATCACATGGCGCACCCAAGTGTAATATTATACAACGAAACTACAGTATAAATATGAAAAATAATTTTTACTCTCATTTTTTGCAGAAAAATTTAAATAAAGTAGCAAAAACAATAGACACCTTAAATCGCTGTCTTCTGTATCTGATACTGTTTCCACTTCAGAAGTATCCTCTTCTGATTCAAAGTTAAATATTTCCGTCAACAAGCCCTTCCTTTCTTTCGGCAAATTTCGGGACATTGTTTTAGTGGCGCCCGTCTTTTACTGCTGATTACGGGATCTGAAGTGATAACTAGCGTATGGAGCAGATCTTCTATTGTTTTCAGTCTAGAAAATGTTCTTGTATGCTCTTCTCTGTATCGTCTTCAGTCTTTGTTGCGTGCTTCTTGAGCCTCCTCGGATAATTAAGCTATAGGCATTAAGGCAGATTGGATGATCAGTCCGCCATGAATTAATAGTTTATGTATACTAGATGGCATCTAATATCAATCGTGGAATTGTGTGTAGAGTTTTCCAGATTCATTGCTATAATTTTCAAAAGCTTCCACATTAATGTCTAAATTTCAGGACATAGTTTGAAAAATGATTGAGAATCATTTTATTAGACCCTCGTCAATGCCAGTTACGGAAGACGCTACAGAAGGATTATCGAAAACTCAGAGTGCTGTATGTTCCCATCATTTGCATTGCCACTGCTTGGTTTTGAGATATCTACTAGGAAGCCCATCTCCCTCCGGAATCTCTGTTTGATTAATTTCCTCCTATTTTCCAATTTGTGTCTGCGCCTACCAGATATCTACCAAGTTCTTGATTTCTAACCTATAATATGTAGGAGACAATCATTCGAATCCGTGTATGCAGGACTGACAGACCGAAACGAAATGTGGAGTTGTCAGGATTTCTTAGAACAAGACTCTGTATCATTCTCCTGCATTGGTGTAGCAACAAACACAAATAAATTTTGAGCAGCCTTGCCTGTCAATGAGCTACACACCTTTCCATCAACCTTGTCATAAAAGGTTATGTTCTACTGTCAGCTCCTGGTGTTCTATTTCAATTCTTGTCAGCGGAAGTTCCTTGATTTGATTTCCAATAGACTGGACTTTGAGATATCAAGCCTTAGGCTAGTATTCAGAAACCAATCTTTACGCAAAGAGCGACCCTTTGCCCTCTCTACGTCATAGAGAGGGGGAAAGAGTCGCTCTTTGCCCAAAGATTGGTTTCCGTTTTATGAATACTCTCTTCGTCATAGAGAGAAAGAAAGAGTCGCTCTTTGCGTAAAGATTGGTTTCTGAATACCGGCCTTAGTCTTTTTCCTAAAGAGGGCCTGATTGGTCGACAATGTCTGATAGAAGATGATCTGGGATTCTGCCATTGTCTTCACAATCGAAATCATTTTTCTTAGTAGTAATTTTGAGTGGAACTGTTGAAACTAATAGAAGACTGGAATCATCATAATTCAGTGCTTCTTCTGTACATTTTTGCTTGTAGATACTGTGGCCTGAAGAACCATCGCATCCCCACTTAAATTTTCTAATAAGCGAGACGAAGTATCTCAAACTAACTTTCATTTGCTTTAGTTCATCATTAAATCTCCTTTAGCTCCTATTAGGAACGTAAGGCATCCACAAAGCGTCGCCAATGGATCATATTCTGAGCCATCTTAACCTCTTTCCAGGTTTTCCCCTTCTTTGTCAATTTCTTCATGGATGGTTCTCTCCAAGTCTGTTTCGGTCAACCTCTTCCCCAGTGTCCTCGAAGTTTCTAATCTGATGCAATTCTTTCAATAGAATCACTGGTCTTTTATTAATATATGTCCCTTCCAGTTCCATTTTCGCTTTTTTATTTCTATTTTTATTTCTTTCTGGTCAGTTTTTCCCATAATTCTTTGATATTGTTTCTGGCCATTTTGTTCTTAATATTTTCTTTAGGCATCTGCTTCAGTTCATCGTGATGAATTCTTAAAATACGTGTTACGATGTGATTCACGATAGCCTGCATTTTCTGAATTTTTTTTAAAGTCAAGAAGGTTGCTGTAATAGGGGTAAATATTAGCTTTTTTATTACAACTCTGTGTACCGACACATACGGTCTCAGTGTAAATTTATTTTCGACATACTTCTTCCGAAGTAAGCATAATTGGATGTTCATTTTTAGATTGATACACTTTCCTAATTCTTGTGGCTGTTTTAGGTGAGAAGTCCGGTACCTGTTTCACTACATTTGCAGCATCTCTCCTCCTTCACGATGTAGAGTCACTTGCGCAGCGACTGAAAATTCTTCAGACCTGCAGGTTTTCACTAAATCGTCCACACTTCTTCTTTTAGTTTTCCATGAAATAGTTTTTAGGGCGACTTACGTTGGATCCAGATAATCAAATAGACGTGTTTGATATGGTACTTATTAAAATACCTAGGTACAGTACAATATCCTCCAACCAATTAGCATTTTTTGACAAATTTCCTCTGCATTCTATGATATTTTTGCCATTTGAATACAGATGGACACACAAAATTGAACAATTAGCATAACGCTAATCATATTATCAGCACTGCTCTCTTTTAAAGTATTTATATATAAAGTATATATTACCTTACTATTCCAAATTCTGCACACATATTTACCAAGTTATTTAACAACACGTTTTCAAAATTTATCGGCTCATCACAATTTAGGAAAAAGATCACAAGACTCTTCTTTACTTTTGATACCACAGCACAGGACACGTCTATACTCTGAATCTTACACAATATAGTCCAGTCATTTGGTTCTAAAAAAAGAGGTTACCTGGAAAGTTTTCCGGAAGTTTTGAAAATTTGTAATTATATGGATTTCGATGTGCTCTTTCCGAATTTCAACTTTGACACCTCGTATCATTGCTGCTCGCGCCGCCATATTGGAAAAATGACGCCTAAAACAGTTTTTGACAATATCTCCTTTGTGACTCATTTCACGATAAAAACATTTATATACACAATTAAACTAGAGAACATTTTCTACAATTCATGTAATATCCTTTGTTTTCGTAAAATCAATATTTTCGGCGTCAGAGCGCCGCAAAGTGAAGTTCAACATGCGTTTAGGCCAAAAAACTCATTTCTACACCACCTTGAGGTAGAGTAAGCGGTGCGTATTTTTATCGTGGTATCTCCAGTAGGCCTAATCCACATGCAATTCACTATTCCAAAAATTAGCGCATTCTCCTTTGCTTCGCTGTTCTTCATGGACCAGGTGTTGCGAGTTCACTGTCTTTAGGTCCAAACGAAATGTCACAGACCGAACTTTCTTTTGCATCATCTGTGATGGGATTATCAGTTTCATCGCAATCCTCTTCGTTCTCGATTTCGATTGATACTTTTTGTTGCGAATTTGTTTCCTTTTTCTGGGTTTGAGAATATATGTTTGAATGTGTAGATAAAGCCGTCAAAAGAATAAGATGATCTATATCACTGACGGAGAATACTTATTACGCTGAGTCATTTGACATTGCGGTGAAATCGTTTTCATCCATATTCAATAAATATGTTACCTACGTTCGATCGAACTATACATCCAATGCCATTATCATATTTGACGGATATCCGGAAGATATAGCAAACCATAGTACCAAATATACGGAGCAATCCCGACGATCATGAAAAACTGCTTCGGTAGACATACTTACTGATGAGACAATGATCCCAACTGTGTCACAAAATAAATTCTTGGGCAATGATGTAATCATAAACCGCCTCATTGGAATGTTGAAGACAGAATTTGAAGCTGAGAACTTCATGGTCAAACAAGACACGGAAACTGCAGATACGCTAATAATAATCAATACCGCAATAAGCGTTTCATCGACATTTGATTTCGTAATAGTTGTCTGTGAAGATGTAGATCATCTTATTTTTTTGACGGCTCTATCTATGCGTTAAAACATGCATATTCTCAAACCAGGAAAAGGAAAATTTTTGCAACAAATGTATTCAACAAAAAGTATCATAGATAAAAGAGCCGCAGATTATATTTTATTATTGCATGTCTTCAGTGGCTGTGATACAACATCAGCATTATTTAATCAAGGAAAAATGAAATATATTAATCTAGGCCTACTCCGAAAAATCCAGATTTAAACGAGGTTATCCGGGTATTCAAAAATCCAAATGCTGATCCAGAGATCATTGCTAAAACTGGAGCACACTTCCTTCTTGAATTATACAGTTACAGTAATGTGAAAAGTATGTCTTTAAAAACTACAGATATGCATGCTTCACAACATCAGCATATAAAAGTAAATTTAATATTGCATTGCTACCACCAACAGAAGCAGCAGCACGACAACCTACACCAGGTTCAGCAGTTATATGGGAATGAACAAAATACAAAGCAATGGGGATGGAAAATAAACATGAACGGGCTAATTCCTGTCATCACACTCGAACCCCCAGCTCCGGAAAGCTTGTTTAAAACATATTTCTTGCAAATGCAAAAAGAGATGTTAGTCTGTGGTGGATGCAGAAGGACTGGGTTAAAGTGCTCCATTATATGCACAAATTGTAATGGTACCTGTGATAACTCGCAAGTTCCTTCACAAGATAGTGATGAAGAGGAAGAAATGAAGACTAATTTTGATGAAACGTATGATGCAATCGAGAACAAAGAGGATTGCGATGGAACTGATAATCCCATCGCGGATGATGTGAAAGAAAGTTCGGTCTGTTACATTTCGATCGGTACTAAATTCAATGAACTCGCTACATCTGGTCCATGAAGAAACAGTGAAGCAAAGGAGAATGCACTAAATTTTGGAATAGTTAATTGCATGTTGATTAGGCCTACTGGGGATACCACAATAAAAATGCGCGCCGCTTACTCTACCTCAAGGTGGTGTGGAAATGAGTTTTTTTGGCCTAAACGTGTGTTGAACTTCAAATTGCGGCGCTCGTACGCCAAAACTATTGATTTTACGAAAACAAAGGTTATTACATGAATTGTAGGACATTTTCTCTAGTTTAATTTTGTATATAAATGCTTCTATATCGTGAAATGAGTCACAAAGAAGATATTGTCAGAAAACTGCTTTTAGGCGCCATTTTTCCAATATGGCGGCGCGAGCGGCAAAGATACGAGGTAGCAAGGTAGCAAAGTTGAAATTTGGATAGAGCACATCGAAATCCATATAATTACAAATTTTCAAAACTCCCGGAAAACTTTCCAGGCAAAACTACCAAATGACTGTACTAATATCTATGACTAGAGCATGGAACTCACTTCCCAGTCATGTCATGGTCTGTCAATCGCCATCATTATTTAAATCCAAATTAACTGATATCTTAAGTTCGACACAATGAAAACATTAACTGCATAACAGCTAAATAGAGCATTCCATTAATAATCATCTAGGAAGCTACTTACTTTATTTTATATCATTTCAATTTTATTATATTCTATGTTTTTGTTAGTATTAGCTAGTACTAGATCACATCATCATTGTATTTTGTTTAGTCTGTATTTTAATAATATCTTAAAATTGTAATACGTATGTAATTTTTGTATAATTTTACTATTCGCTGGTTGAGTGGAAGAGAAGGCCTTAAGCCTGAACTCTGCCAGCTAAATAAAGCATTATATTATTATTATTATTATTATTATTATTATTATTATTATTATTATTATTATTATTATTATTATTATTATTATTATTATTATTATTATATTATTATTATTATTATTATTATTATTATTATTATTTTATTATTATTATTATTATTATTATATTATTATTATTATTATTATTATTATAAAAAATTCAGTATATATTTATACACATGCTGATTTCTCGTTTTTGTATCATTCCCAGACTGCATATTCCAAACAGTATTTTTCGAGTCACGCCACTCAGAATCACTGAAAAATAAATGACTAAAAAAGTAGCAGGGTAGTAGCTAATTGTTGTTAACACAATCTGAGATGCCTAATCTATATTCTGAACAAGAACTGTTAGCTTAAATATACTACAGAAATGTTACTGAACTCTTCAAAATTTGATTTTATTGATTTGAATATATATATATATATATATATATATATATATATATATATATACACGTTTGAACTTATTCCTAAATTACGTCCTGTATAAAGAATTTTAAAAACAAATAACTCTTACAATCAGGAGAGTTTTCCATCATTTCACAAAAATAATACACAAACTATTACATTCACAATACGAACATCACACTGTCTTGAAAACGTACTGATATGTTTGTCTGCTGAGAAGCGAAACGTGAGTTAAGCACGTTTCAATGTTTATACTTATCTCAAGAAAGCACGAACTTGGCAATAAACATAAACTTAACTGCTTTCGAAGGTTAAAAGTATAGCGAAAGACCATATGTTAACTCCAGCTGATTTCGTTCAAGTTGAAAAAACTACTTTTGTCCTCCTGTATTTGTATTCTGGACTGTGCTATGGTAGGCCAAGATCTTCTTAGGCCTGTCGCACTAGTGAAATGAAAATCAATTGGATGGATATTATTATTATTATTATTATTATTATTATTATTATTATTATTAATATTTTATTTTTTTACAGATTGGTCTTGGTGGTCATGGGGTTAAGTCCCTTCTCTCTGGTCCCGAAGATCACGGGTTCAACCCGGCCGAGGTCGATGGGTTTTTGGGATGAAAAAATCCAAGTGACAAGACCCCCGTGAAAGACTTTAAGCGGTAGGTCCCGAGTCTGAAGATTTTCGGGATCTTAATAGTACCTTAAAAACTAAATTTGAGCCCCGGACCAAAAATTAACCGGCTTTTTACATCCAAAAAATACTTTAGTTGCTTACTAGATACCTTCTTGAGGTAATGGGCCAACCACTTGACACTCGCTGACATCTCTAGAGATATAAGCGTAAATAAATTAGCTTGGTTAAGTAACTCCCACAAGGGAAAAACCTTGCCACGTGGGGATATGCGGATATATTATTTAACGTACAATAATTCGATAGCAGTGGTAGAGAAATGTGTGATCAGGTATTAATTAGCGAGAAAAACTCTAAAATATGAGGTGGAGATAATACATTTAAAATCCCGGTTCAGGAACAATTTTTTTTTCTTTAGTTGTACACACATTTTATATTCAGATATTTCTTCTACAGACACATTTGTACAGGTAAATTATTTTCTTCATACACATTCACTACATGCTGACTGTGTCATCCTTTCTTCTATTGAAATGATTATAATTCAACTTTAATTGCTGACGTAATTTGTGTCATACTTTTGACATCAAGTAAGACTTGAATATTTTGAGTTATTCCAAACCAATATGCTCTGTGGTTTTTTCTTTTTGTTTTGTGTGCGAGTGTTTGCGCGCGCGCGCGCGCGCGCGCGTGTGTGTTTTGTCTGAGTGTGCGTGTCTGCTTAGTGCGTGTGCATGTCTGTTTGGTGTGTGTGTGTGGCTTTTGTGAGAGAGTGTCTGTGAGTATGTCTTTGTGCGAATGTGTCTTTATATAGTGTACCGTTGTGATTTTTTCTGTGTGCGTGTGTGATTTTTGTTTGGTGTGTGTGTGTTTGTGTGCGAGCGCGCGTTTTCCCACGACTTAACCGTTAATTAAAAATCCTCTTAATTAGTTCTTTCTGAATAAGGTTTCATAACATTGCATCAAAAAATGGTAACAATAAATCGTGGTGTCAGACAAGGGTGTCCTTTATCACCTTATCTTTTTAATTTATATATAGATGAAGTTATGTTAAAGTGGCAGACTAATTTAAATAAAAATTTTAAAATAAATAATAAACTGTTGGATACAATATTATTTGCTGATGATCAAGTAGTGATTTCCAGTTCAGAAGATGATCTACAAAGAGCTATTTTTAATTTGGAAAAAATAAGTGCCAATTACAATTTAAAAATTTCAAAGACTAAAACTAAAATTTTAGCATTTAAAGGACACGATACCTTAAGAGCAAAAATAGTAATTGATAACATTTTAGAGCAGGTGAACAGTTTTAAATATCTAGGTTTCAATTTATCATATGTTAAAATTGAAGATATTAATGACAAAATAAATAAATTTAATCTAATGTGTGGCACTATTAAAAGAACCCTTAAAAACACAAGAAAATAAACAAAAATTAAATTTTATAAAGTAATGGCTGTTCCTGTATTCATGTATGGATCAGAATGTTGGACGATCACTAAAAGACAAGAACAAAGATTGGAAGCAGCTGAGATGCGATTTTTAAGAAATATAGCAGGATATACTCTGCTGGATAAGAAAAGAAATGAAGATATAAGAAAGGAACTAAATATTTTCAAACTTACAGACCGAATAATTAAATATAGGAACGACTGGAAAGAACATATTGATAGAATGCCAGAAGGAAGATTTCCAAAATTCTTGCTAAATTATAAACCGCGCGGAAGGAGAAATGTTGGTCGCCCACACAGAAGATGGTCTGAACAATTCTAGCTGTCATGAAACCGGAACGAGACAACAGGCTTAATCCCTGGAAGTTGATGATGAACATTGCATCATGGCGTTGTCTGCTACGAAGTAATATGGTAATTTATTTGTGAAGTCATCAAAGGGAAGTGCAAAATCAATTGGAACATTGTTGTTATTTTCCATCCAGCGTCCAATTGAAGCACGAAATTTATCACCGGTCACAGTTTCTCTTTGCAAATCCGCAATCAACCATTGTGAAAAGCTATTCAGCATCACAATAACCAAGCAAAGTAACATAATTATACTTACTTACTCACTCACTGGCACTATCGAACCCATAGGTTCATGGCCGCGTAGACATAAGCTCTCCATACATCCCTATCCTCAGCTAATGCTTTCCAATCATTCCCTGTATTATCTACTTCCCTCAAATCATAGTTATTCTCCCACCTCATTTTTGATCTACCAACTGGGCGTTTTCTCTCTGGCTTTCCTACAAGAAACTTCCATGCACGTCTTTCATTCGCCATACGTGCAACATGTCCTGCCCATCGCAGTCTACGAGACTTAACTATTCTTATTATATCTGGCTTCTTATAAAGACCCTGTATTAGTTCATTGTTATGTAGCCTTCTCCATTCACCTGTCTGTTCATCTCTCTTTGGTCCAAAAATTTTACTAAGTACTTTATTCTCAAATACCCGTAATCTCATTTCCTCCCTTAAAGTAAGAGTCCATGATTCGCATCCATATAATATAGCCGATAGAATAATAGTTTTATATATTTTCAGTTTAACGTTTTTTGAAAGGAGTTGGAACATCAAAAGTCTCTGCAATACATAATAGCACGCATTTCCAGAATTGAGCATGTGTTTAGTTTCTTTGTGCATCTCATTCCTATTTGTGATTATTGTTCCAAGGTATTTGAATTCAGCCACTTCCTCAAAATTTCCCTAAATTTTTATTAGCTGTCAATTCACATTATGTAATGTATTTCTACGTGTGACTATATATTTAGTTTTATTGATGGTTACTTCCAGTCCTAATTTCTTAGTGTTAATAGTTTGTGCATTCCTTTCCTTTAGTATCTCCTCTCTAAAAAGTATAGTATTTGTAATTAAAATTGACAGATATAGAATTCGGTATTTTTAAAATTAGAAAGCACAACAAAAATGGTTGGATTCATAATGCTGAAATCTTGCCGCCACAACATTCGATTATTCTGTGTAAAGGAATATGCAGTTATCTTAAAGAATCCCAATTGACATTAGCTGTTTCTTAACTGTTCTATATACAAAATACAGAGCAAATGAAGTGAAATTACAACTAGTAGCCAAGTACCTGAAATAATAAATATATATATATATATGTATTATAATTAAATGTTTAACATTGAGCAATGCAAGCTTAATATGGTATGATAAGAAAAATAAATGCCTGGACGGGATTCGAACCCGGATCTCTGAGTCTGTACCTCAGCGTGATATCCATTACACTACCAGGCGAACCCAATTCAAACACTTATTTTTCTTAACATCTCGCGACATCTAGTAATAATGGAGAATATAATACATATATAAGAAAAATAATTGTTTGAATTGGGTTCGCCTGGTAGTGTAATGGATATCACGCTGAGGTACAGACTCAGAGATCCGGGTTCGAATCCCGTCCAGGCATTTATTTTTCTTATCATACCATATATATATATATATATATATATATATATATATATATATATATAGAGAGAGAGAGAGAGAGAGAGAGAGAGAGAGAGAGAGAGAGAGATTAAATTGCACTATTTTACGTAAAACATTTCAAAAGGGCAAATTTGGATTCATTAGAGACCTACTCTAAAATTCATATATGTAATAGACCTATTTTATTTCTGGATTATTTATTTATTCATTACATTCAATTCATTCACTCATTCATTCGGTGTACTTCGAAATAAACATAATAAATATGAAACCTGTTTTACATCAGATATAAAATTTAGATATAAAAATTTAATTGCAATTTAAAAATAGTTTTATTTCAATGGCACCTGATTAAAAATAAGAATTTAAAAAAATTGGGAACGGCTTCGTTCTAAGTTAAAAATCAGCCGCAATTGGAGCATCGGTTACTGTGAATAAATCATCATTATTTAAGTGACACACTCTCGATTGTATTTTTGTAGTCACGTGGTTAAAGTGACGTTGTCCCTTCAACTTAGTTTGTTTTCTTAACCGAACTTCGTTTTTTCTCGTCCTTGTCAGTTGTTATTAGGTAGAGTGCACTTATACTGAAAGAAAAATGTCTATGGCATGGCCAACAGTTGAACCCGGTACCCCTGGGATACTAATCGTTATTATACTACAGACACGATCTACTGTTAGAGCTAACTAAATTTTCTGAAAAAAATTGAAAGTTATTTAACATCAATATTTTGTTATTGCTTTAAAGATGTTTACATAACAGAAATTTGAGGAACCTGGTCGCACTCACACAAAAGTTTCTTACTTAATTACTTTCTTACTGACTGGCACTATCGAACCCATAGGTTCATGACCGCACAAACATAAGCTCTCCGTATATCCCTATCCTGAGTTAATGATTTACAATCTTTCTCTGTATAATCTACTTCCCTCAAATCATGGTTAATTTCATTCTCCCACCTCATTCTTGGTTTAGCAACTGGGAGTTTTCCCTCTGCTTTTCCTTCAAGAAGCTTCCATGCACGTCTTTCATTCCCCATTCGTGCCACATGTCCTGCCCATCGCAGTCCTCGAGCCTAAAACTGTTCTTATTATATCTGGCTTCCTACAAAGACCGTGTATTTCACTGTTACGTAAGTCTTCTCCATTCACCTGTCTGTTCATATCTCTTTCGTCCAAAAGTTTTCCTAAGAACTTTATTCTCAAATGCTCGTAATCTCCTTTCTTCCCTTAAAGTAAGAATCCATGTTTTGCATCCATATAATGTAACTGGTAGAATAATAGTTTTATATATTTTCAGTTTAACGTTTTTTGAAAGGAGTTGGGACGGGAAGAGTCCCTGTAATACATAATAGCACGCATTTCCAGAATTGAGCCTATGTTTAATTTCTTTGTGCATATTAATTGTACATACAGAACAGGATATTGAAGAGGATAATTTACAGACAGCAGACATGCTAATCGTAAAACCTAGTGCATTAGAGGTTGAAATGTCGATAGAAAAATTGAAGCTGTATAAAGCATCAGGTTCAGATGAGATACCAACAGAACTGATAAAATCCGGGGGGGGGGGAATTGATGGACAAGTACGCCAGTTGATTAATATGATTTGGGATAAAGAAGCTCTTCCAGATTACCATACAAATTTATAAGAAAGGAGATAAAATTGATTGCAACAACTATGGGGACATCTCATTACTTTCAACTTCGTACAAAATTCTAACAAATATATTAGTAAGCAGACTTAATCCTTATATTGATGACATTCTAGGATATATTAATGTGGATAGAGAAGAAACAGGTCTACAACAGATCAGATTTTTAGCTTAAGACAGATTTTAGAAAAGAAATGGGAATATAATGGTACTGTACATCAACTATCGTAGACTTCAAAAAGGCATACGATTCAACTAAGAGGGAGAAGTTATATAGTATCCTGCTAGAGTTCGGAATTCATAAAACGTTAGACTTATACGAATGTGTCTAAATAGCACAATGACTAGGGTGCATGTGGGCAAACAATTTTGGAATACTTTTGAAATCCAGAATGGGTTGAAGCAAGGAAATGCACCATCTACTCGACTATTTAATTTTGTACTAGAGCATGCCTTCAAATCTTTAGAGGATGAAGAAAGCCTACAACTCAATGGTATTAATAAGCTGTTAGTTTATGCTGATGATGTAGTACTATTGGCCGATATCGAGGAGATACTAAAGGCCAACACGCACACACTACTGAGCAACACTAAGAAATTGGGACTGGAAGTAAATATCAATAAAACTAAATATATGGTCATACATAAAAATACATTATATAATGGAAATGGTCAGCTAATGAAAAATGAGGGAAATTTTGAAGAAGTGGGTGAATTCAAATACCTAGGAACAATAATCACAAAATAGGAATGAGATGCATAAGGAAATTAAATGTAGGCTCAATTCTGGAAATGCTTGCTATTATGCATTACAGAGACTCTTGACTTCCCAACTCCTTTCAGAAAACGTTAAACTGAAAATATATAAAACTATTATTCTATCAGTTACATTAAATGGATGCGAAACATGGACTCTTACTTTAAGGGAGGAAAGGAGATTACGAGTATTTGAGAATAAAGTTCTTAGGAAAAATTTTGGACCAAAGAGAGATGAACAGACGGTGAATGGAGATGACTGCATAATAGTGAATTACATAGTCTTTATAGGAAGCCAGATATAATCAGAACATTTAAGTCTCGAAGTCTGCGATGGGCAGGACATGTGGCACGAATGGGAATGAAATACGTGCATGGAAGCTTCTTGTAGAAAAACCAGAGGGAAAACGCCCAGTTGGTAGACCAAGAATGAGGTGAGAGAATAACTTTAACTATGATTTGAGGGAAATAGATTATACAGGGGATGATTGAGGAAAAACATTAACTCAGGATAGGGATATATGGAGAGCTTATGTCTGCGCCGTCATGAACCTACGGGTTCGATAGTGCCAGTTAGCTATCTCATTCATATTTGTGATTATTGTTCCTAGGTATTTGAATTCAGCCACTTCCTCAATATTTCCCTCATTTTTTATCAGCTGTCAATTTCCTTTATATAATGTATTTCTACGTGTGACCATATATTTAGTTTTATTGATATTTACTTCCAGTCCCAATTTCTTGGTGTTACTCAATTGTGTGAGTGTGTGTGTGTGTGTGTGTGTGTGTGTGTGTGTGTGTGTGTGTGTGTTGGCCTTTAGTACCTCTTCGCCCAATAGTACTATATCATTAGCATAAACTAACAACTTATTAATACCATTGAGTTGCAACAGAATCATCAATTCTGTGTGTAGTGTGTTAGGTCCAAAATGGGTTAAAATGTTTTATCATGCTGAGCATGTTTGATTTTTTAAAATGGTTTGCACGATAACTCATTTTAGCCCATTTTGGACTTAATACCCTTTACACAGCAAGCACAGGATTATTAACTGTTTGTATAACCACAGAACTGTACATACAAACGTTAAACTACACGTTATACGGTCAACAACACTAGAAAAATTAATATAAACAACGTAGAATATTATGAGAACAACCTTGTTTATAAAATAGAGTTTTGTGATATTCTAATTATCTTTTATTTAAAAATCTGAATAGTCGCCCAGAAGAAGGTTGAGTTTTTTCAAAGTTTATTTTTACGTAGAAAAAGGTCATATGTGCCATTATCAAACTTAAAAGTCAAATTGGGTAGGGGGATTTGGATTACAGCCTTGTTCGATGCAGCTATTCAAATTATAAAATTTCTTGCCATAAAATTGTAAGTTTTTCTTCTGCGCTCAGTTACTCGTATTCCCGCAACTTAGTAATGTGATTATGCTTTTTTTTAAGAGTTGCTCTGACAATTTCAAGTTCATAAAATGTTTCTTTGACTTTCTATGTAATAATATTAAAAGATTCCGGGCTACGTGGCCGTGGTGTATAACTGGCGTTTCTTCCAGCAGTTTCTCCCTCTACTTCGGAGGGCATCTTCAGTGGCGAGTGGTTCTAGGTTTCACAGTCGAGTGTACGACAAGGGAACACCATCTAGAAGCTCACACCACTGAAGATGCCCTTCGCAGTAAAGTTGATGGAGAAACGTCTGTCAGAAACGCCAGTTATAGACCACGGCCACATAGCCCGGAATCTTTTTATATTATGATTATTACCTGCCGTGAAAACCTGCATTCCATTATATATATATATATTGTTTGAGTCCACAGCTGTGGTCTCGAGGTAGCGTGCTGCCTTGTTACGCAGCGGGCCCGGGTTCGATCCCCGGTCGGGGCAGTTTTTCTGGGTGAGGTGTTTATCGGGATTTTTCCTCACCTGTAAGACAAATGTCAGGAAAACTTTAAGGCCCAAACGGTCCCTGAAATCATATGGTCGTCATCATCCTTCACCGGTGTGGAAAGCAACGGGAAGCTACCACACCTACAATTCCCTAGTAAAGCTGCAAGCATAGCATGAAAATGCTGTGATTGCAGTGAAGGACCTGCCTTCGGGCAGAATTACTATAGATATTGTTTAAAAGTGTAATTTTCTGACAAAAATCTCTTGCAGCGATTAACACTCTTCTGTTAACATTATTTGGTAACAAGTTTGAACCCAAATCCTGTTCTACTCTAATTTCTATTTGATATGAACGTAATACGTATATAGCAACCACCTTCAGCGTTAAAAACGCTGTAAAGTGGGTAACTCATTACACCCCTGGATTACGCTCTAGACAGCGAAGCGTAAAGTAAACCGTAACTGCAAGATCTATGACGATA
The DNA here is from genome assembly GCA_030220185.1 of Diploptera punctata. NCBI lineage: Eukaryota > Metazoa > Arthropoda > Insecta > Blattodea > Blaberidae > Diploptera > Diploptera punctata. The sequence goes on from JASPKZ010009026.1 coordinate 144,769, forward strand.
CGCCTCATTGACAGATGACCTAAGGCATCCTGTTTTGGTGAAGTTATGGAATGTGCATTGGTTTTAGTTCCCATGGGGGGGGGGAGAATTTTCATAAGTAATGCCACGAGTGATTTCCAATTTATCTAGAGAATTTGGAAATCAAGAGTGGCATTTGTTAGGACTATTTAACGAATAAAATTAAGCTGTTTACTCACAAATCATTATTTAACTATAGTTATTTTAAAATATTTATATATTTATTGTAAACGGCGATGTTTGAAAACAAATGAGAAACGATAGGTACGCTTCTACTGCTTCTTTTGTTTATCACTGCAACCAGATCATACTATTTATTGCCAAAGGATCGCAATATTATAAGGAGGAGCTTTCTTTAATATGGTAATTATAACACTGATAAATATTTGGTGAAACACGACTCTGATTGGTTGTAAAACAGAAATCATTGAAACGTGATTGGTCATTGACTCCCATTTGGGGCATGAGTTAAATAGCCATGGATATTCAGCCACTGTACTTGACTAGGTTCCTCATATAATTTTGAAGAATTTGTGTAGCTACAGTAATTAAGGGCATAATGTTGAGAAAACTTGCTAAAGCAGTGAGCTAAGTGTCATTCCTCTTCTGGTTGAATGATGATCCATATGTGATTTAGACGAGAGGATGTGAGGCCAGTAATCATCTGGTTCGTACATGGAGTTATTTTAATATTTCTGTGACATCATTATTTTTCTATAATAACTATGCTTCTGAAAATTAGGCTTTCTTCTTTATAATTCTTGTAAGCTATAAAAATAAAAAAATTGTCTTCCCAAATTCTCTCAAAAATCAAACAGAAAATATATAAAAATGTTATTCTCTCATTTATATAATATGGATGCAAAACATAGACTCTTGTCTTAAGGGAGGAGAAAATATTAAAATTATTTGAGAAAAATGTTCTTAGAAAATCTTCTTAACTAAAGAGAGATGATCAGACAGGCGAATGGAGAAGACTGTGAACTACATGATCTTTATCGGAAACCTATAATACATGTAATAAGAAGAGTTGAATCTCGTGGACCACGATAGGCAGGACATGTGGCACGAATGGGGAATGAGAGAGGGGCATGGAAACATCTTGTAGATTAATCAGTGGGAAAACGTCCAATTGGTAGATGTATGCCAATCAGGGGAAACGTCCAGTTGGTAGACCAAGAACGATGTGGGAGAATAATATTAATCATGATTTGAGAATAGTATATTATACAGGGGATGATTGTAAAACATAAGCTCGGGATAGGGATGTATAAGGAGTTTTTGTCCATGCTGCCATGAACCCAAGGGTTCGGTAGTGCAAGTTAGTTAGTTAGTTAGTTAATTATAAAAGTGGACACTTTCAAATCCACATATCACTGGGGCTGCCAGTGATCAACATATTGAGAATTTTCATCAGCATGTTTCTACAATGGAAAATAAACACGCCGTAGCGTAGTGGTTAAGGCACTGAGCTACAAGCCGGAGGGTCGAGGGTTCAAGTCCCGTTGGGGTCAGGATTTTTAAACTGACCCAAACCCTCTGGCGGCACCATGGCCCTGGGGTCGACTCAGCCTCTAACGGAAATGAGTACCAGACGCTTGTTCTGGGGGTAAAGGCGGCTGTCACGCAGGGCTGACAACCCGACTGACATAATGTGCCGATTGTCTAGAAAAAGTGGGAGCCTTAACCTCCTACTACCCCAAGGGCCTCCGGGCCTGTTGTGGGATCACTTTAATAGTAATAATAATAATAGTAGAGTAATAATAACAATGAACACCGTAATAAATTATTTATATTTTGTGCAAATTGTATCAGTTAAATTAGAATTTTAATTGCATGTACATATTCACGATTAGCTAGTGGCTCCCTATTAATGGCTAGGGTACAGACATTCAAATGATATAAGATTTTTAAATATCTATTTTTTATGCATTAAAATTTCAAAATTGTTTTTTAAAAATAACAAAAGAAATGTTTTGTTTCAGTTTGACCAAATCAAACACATTGTAAATTTAATGTTTCTACTCATTACAAATCTTTGCCATAATCCAATTTGATGAAGTGAGTCTTTCACTAAAACTTGTTCTCAATCTTTACAACTTGGTAACTTTGCTCATAAATTGAAAGCCTTTGTTTTATTTTTTTAATGATTTTGAATTTTTTTTATCCATTATAGAGCCATAGAGACCAACTGATTCTTTTTATTATTATCACACTTTTTTATTTTTACTTTTGGTCAAAAAGTTTAATGTAAAGAAGTTGTACAATGAACTAAAATTAGTAGGAATATGTGCTACTTCTTTTTTAAACAATCTTTATTTTTTACATATCTTTGTCTAATATGTCTGAATGATCTGAAAGTATCAAAATTATCTATATAGCACATGAATGCAGGAAGCCATATTTTTCAAGTGATTAACTCTTAACTTCAGTGTATCTTTTAAGACACATTGATTTCAATTATTTATTTATCATTGTTTATAAAAAAATAAAAAACAAATGATTATAATTTATTTAAGTTTGTGTCAAATTACGTATAATGTAGCCTACAATAATAACTTAGTTTTACATGATTTTGTTTTCTTTGCGGTCTGAAACATTTGAATAAGTGGAACGAGAAATTGTTTTTCCAATTTAAGGGTTAGTAGTTGTTTGTGGTAATGAAATATTAGGCTTTTTCTTTCTGTTGGGACCTTCAAATCACTTTCTTTCCATTTGATACCCAACTGTTCACATTACAAAACAAGATTCAGATAGTGACCATATGTTGAAATGCTCACTAGGCATGTGCAAGTTATCAAAGTAAAAAAGAATTTAACTGAAAATTTAAGACATCGATTTGAAAATTTAAAAAATATGCGATAGTAATATATAATCTTTTTTTTTTCTGGAAAAGTAATTAGACTATGGAAAAATATTTTAAAAATTCATTGAACATGCATTTAAACTACAACAAATTGAAAATGTTTGTGTACATAAAATCAAATAATGTATTTTATATGAAACAAAATTTGATGTATCTGCTCTTAAAATCTTATACAGAACAATGAACTCAATTTTGGATGCCTAACTGTATGCAATAAACATATTTATCTAAAAATCTGTTCCCTATTAAAGATTTTGCAACTCAGATCATCTCAATCAGTATATTTCATGTCAGCTGTTGACACTGTTCAAATTTGTCTCAAAACCTTTTATCATCATCCATGCAAATATTAGGCCATGAGGCATGTTATGGTCTCAAACAGGAATTTTCTATCCAGTGCTTTTTTGGACGACCCAGCAATCTTTTGCCTTGGGGGCAGTAACAATGCAAGCCTTTTGGAATTCTATGAGATGGCATTCATTGAAGATGGGCTTTCCAGTTGTTCTGGTAGTTTTGTATAAGGTGGAGAATCGGTTCTACACCCAACTCTTCCATAATTTCCTCATTTCTTTTATGGTCCCACTTTGTGTAGCCTTCAATATGGCGCATAAATCACATCTCATTTGCTGTTATTCTGCTTTCATCTCTTCTTCGTATTGTCTATGCTTCACTACCATACCTCAATGCTGATCTTGTGATAACCTTGTGTGCTTTTGTAATAAAGATGTTTTCATTATACTGTTAATTATCCCTGTTGTTTTTGTGAAATTTGTGATTTTCTTTGATATTTCAGCTTCATCCTAAAATGTTAAATTGTAACCCAATAATTAAATTCATTTACCCGTTCTAAAATTTCATCGTCAAAAACAATTTTACTAGGTATACGGTATTTCCCACAAAAGACCATCACCTTAGCTTTCATTTATTGATTTCCATCAATACTAATAAAATTTATTGTTAAAACTGTTGAGGTGTAGAGTCCTAAAATAAAATAAGTTAAAATATACCTTCTTAGGTAAGATCCGTCATCCTCAACTTATTAAAATATGTAATTCTTTATGCCTGTAGGCCTTTCAGAACATCTGTTCCATCTTCAGCAGGTCACTCTTCTCATACAACATCCAGTATGATGGTTGATGTTGCTGATCCTAATGTGGTGTTGTCGTGACTAAAGCTTCTTCCTGACGATATCGTACAGTGGGTTGTTTGTCTGGGAGTGCTTTCATTTATTAAAAGCTTGTTGTCTATTTCCTTGATAATTTCCAGGTCTTCCAATGTGTTGATTTTTGTTGGATTTCCCTCTTGTGTACTATTGTAAGGGTGTCTTCTATTGAGTTCATTCTATGACCGGCGTTTATTATGTGCTTAGCGTAATTAGACTTTCCATATGCGTATACGAAATCGGTTACGATGTTCTTTAAATCTTATGTTGAAGTTTCTTTTCGTTCTACCTATGTAGAACTTGTCACAGTCTTTGCATGTTAATTTATATGCACCTTTGCCATTAAATTTATTATGTTTTTCTATTTTGTTACTTATTACAATTATTTAATTTATTATTAGTTTTTGAAGGCTATGTTTAAATTTTTATGTATTTTTCTCAATGTTTTTGCCAATTTTATGGTTTCGTGGGGCCTGTGTATGTTAGTATAGTCCATGTATTATTAATATCTGTTTCTCTTTCCAGTTTTGTTATTTTAATTATATCTGTTTCCCTCTTTTGTTTTCTTACAAATTTATCTATGATTTTGCTGTTGTATCCATTGTTTCTAGCCATTTTTTGATGTACTGTAATTCCTTATTGTAATTAATTACAATACCATCTCATAGAATTCCAAATGCCTTGTAATTAATTACAATAAGGAATTATGGTACATCAAAAAAAGGCTAGAAATAATGGATACAACAGCAAAATCATAGATAAACTTGTAAGAAAACAAAAGAGGGAAACAGATATCATTAAAATAACAAAACTGGAAAGAGAAACAGATATTAATAATACATGGACTATACTAACATACACAGGCCACGAAACCATAAAATTGGCAAAAACATTGAGAAAAATAAATAAAAATTTAAACATAGCCTTCAAAACTAATAATAAACTAAATAATGTAATAAGTAACAAAATAGGAAAACATTATAAATTTAATGCAAGGGTGTATATGAATTAACATGCAAAGACTGTGACAAGTTCTATATAGGCAGAATGAAAAGAAGCTTCAACATAAGGTTTAAAGAACATTGAAACGATTTTGTATACGCATATGGAAAGTCTAATTACACTGAGCACATAATAAACGCCTGTCATAGAATGAACTCAATAGAAGACACCCTTACAATAGTACACAAAGAGGGAAATCCAACAAAATTCAACATATTGGAAGACCTGGAAATTATCAAGGAAATAGATAACAAGCTTTTAATAAATGAAAGCACTCCCAGACTAAACAGCCCAGGAAGAAGCTTTAGTCATGACAACACCACATTAGGACCAGCAGCATCAACCATCATACTAGATATTGTAGCGAAGAAGGACCTGCTGAAGATGGAACGGATGTTCTGAAAGGCCTACAGGCATAAAGAATACATATTTTATAAGTTGAGGACGACGGATCTTACCTAAGAAGATATATATTATAACTTATTTTATTTTATTGATTTCCATGTTGTACCATTTTGAAATTATATTAAAATTGTGTATAGAATACTGTAAATCTGTTTCTGTTGGAGCAATTAATACCAAATCATCTGCAAATAGCAAGGAGTCTATTTTTAGGTTCTATTAATTTGAATAGAACCATGTCTTATCTGTTGCCAATCTTGAAGTATTCTTCCCATGTACTTGATAAAGAGCATGGGTGAGAGGCCACATCCTTGTCTTATGCTGCTATTAATTTCAGTCCATTCTAATTGTAATTGCAATATCTCCAATTTGCTCCATCAAGCTATGCAAACATGTCTTTTACAAAACTTAGGTGCACTATATCAAAACTCTCACATGAGTGAGTGCTGTCTCGGAGACTATTTAACTCATGCCCCAAATGGGAGTCAATGACCAATCACGTTTCAATGATTTCTGTATTACAACCAAATCAGAGACGTGTTTCACGAATAATTATCAACGTTAGGATTATCATATATTAAGCAAAGCTCCTCCTTTTTAATATTCTGAACAGGTCTGACCGTTATTTTGGCAGTGACTGAGCCTATAACAAATACGGCTACCAGATTGTATATAATAGTGCTTACATGTCAACATTTGTAGCAATTGATTATACCACCAAAAAAAGAAACCACTGTTTGCACTTTCTTAAATGTATACGACATCAAAAATGAATTAATATACAGATTGATGTGTTTCATTTTTTCTCCACCTAGAGAGCATTCCTTACAATATTGCGTTCCTTTGGCAATAAATAGTATGATCTGGTTGCAGTGATAACAAAAGAAGCAGTAGAAGCCGAGGCTACCTATCGTTTCTCATTAGTTTTCAAACATCACCGTTACTTTAAATATAAAAATATTTTAAATAACTGTAGTTAAATAATGATTTGTGAGTAAACAGCTTTATTTTATTCGTTAAATAGTCCTAACAAATGCCACTCTTGATTTCCAAATTCTCTAGATAAATTCACTCCTCACTTCGTGAGTCGTGAATTTATCGATAATTTGGAAATCACTCGTGGCATTTACTTATGATAAGATGTTAATTATTTACTCTATCTTCAGAACACTGTTATACAGTGTAAGTCTAAATTCCCCTAACAGAGTTTAATGCCTTGTAGTAGGGACCAAGAGAATTAAATTTAGCATAGGAATTTGTGTCTGGAAACATACCGATTTTCTGCTACACTCAAAATCACCTCACATGCTTTTTCGGTGGCACTCACTAGGCTAGTCTTGACTAATGTAGTCCATACGTCATTCCCTGCTCACCTGATATTCCATGTTCACTGCAAGTTTATGTGCTATTCAGTTGAGTTTGTGATCTGCCCAGATATGTTTGCACCTGCACATCCTTCACATGTAATCCTTCACGACAGTACACAGCAGAATTCAAGGTATACATACTTCTTTGGTACTGTGTTGCTGTTATCCATGGCATACACGTTTGCAGAATATGCAGACATGATATTGTATGGCGAAGATCGGTGCAATGGCAGGTCTGATTGCTTGGCCTGCGTGTTCTCCTGATCAGTGAGGTCACAAGGAAACATTAATTTACGATACCCCTGTAGAATCCAAGGAAGACCTACTAGCAAGATTTATGGCTGCAGTGGATGTTGGAGGACCAAGGATTGGTGATTGTGTGTACAACATGATACAGAGGTACTGCTTCTATATTGAATTCAGTGGTCGTCACATCGAGCCCTTCTTGTAAGTGGTTCCAGACGACAGGCAGCAGGAGTCAGAGAGAACAACATGTGTTGTAGTGGTATTTTGTGTGTAACGGAAAAGCAGTATATTTCCGGACATGGGTTCCTATGTTAAATTTAATTGTCTTGGTCTCCTCTATAAGTCCTCAATTTCTGTAAGGGGAATTTAGACACACCCTGTATAATAAATTTTAGAGTCCATATAAAAATCTCACCTGATAATTAGTAGAATTCTTGAGAACATATTTCAGAATTTAATATTTGAGGGGACTGGGTAGTGATTTACACATAATAAATTAATTTCATGTCCAAAAGTATATTTCAATGTTTCTCAGCTTGTATTGCTGATAACTAATTGAACATTTGTATAGATATACTCTGAAACTTTGTGCATCCAATGGTATAAGACACAATTAATTGCTTTTTGTATCTAAAGTAATTACAACATGTGGACTGATGACCTATTTTCCAACATTTTAATATATATATTTAATTTCAAGTGCACTTTTCTTCAATATTTTTTAATTCAAATTCCTTATTTATTTTTTTAAATTTATTAAATGATGTCTGTTCTCAATTCTAAAGCCAAAGTTATTTAAATATTTCACTCTGAAGGTCAATATAAAAAATCTTTTATTTGATTAACTTTTTTAAAAATATTTTCTCTAACTAAATATTTTATTTTTTATGTTATGTATGACGTATTTAAATAACTTTGGCTTTAGAATTGAGAACAGACATCATCTAACAAATTTCAAAAAAAAAAAAATCAAGAAATTTGAATAAAAAATATAGAAGAAAAGTGCACTTGAAATTGAATAGATATTTTTAAATGTTCGAAATAGGCCATCAGTTAACATTCTGTAATTGCTTTAGATACAAAAACAATTGTATCTTATACCATTGGCTGCCGAAAGTTTCAGATTATATCTATACAAATTTTCAATTAATTATCAGCAATACAAGCTGAGAAACATTGAAATATACTTTTGGACATAAAATTAATTTATTGTGTGTAAATCACTACCCAGTCCCCTTGAAGGAAGTAACACTATGAGGTTTCTTATTATTGTGAGTTACGAACTTAGACTCACCTCATATTTGGGAGGAAATTTACATCCATAAGAATAAGGAGAAAAATATGAATTTTAAAATTCCCGGAAAAAAGAATAAAAAAAATTTGAAAGTTCATCAGTCAGCAACAGAGGAAGTGGAAATCAATCTACAGGATCGAAAACCACAAAATAGACAGTTAAGATGCAGTGACAATATCACAAAAGTGTGAAGAAATTAGTCTACAAACAAATATGGATTAATAATTAATAAATTCATTAAAATTTATATAAATACATGAATATTCATCATCATCATAGTACATTCACGAATTTAGGCCATTTGTTGACCTGTTTCGGCCTCAAGAGAAACACCATCCAGAAGTCTTTTGAGTGGACATCCTGGTCTTCTTCTTCCTGCAGGTTGATATCTTAACATTAGTTTGGGTATTCTGTGATCTTCCATTCGATGAACATGTTGTATCCATCTTGACTTATAATCAGAAATTTTGTTTTCTAAAGATTCCATGTGTAATTCTTCTAAGATGTCTTCATTTTTTTTGTGATCTAGTAGTGTGTATCCTGCAGTCCTCCGAAGATATCTCATTTCAGCAGATCTAAGTCCCAGTATATCCTTCTGTTTCAACGTCCATACTTCGCTACCATACAAAAGAGTTGGTAGCTAGAGAAATAATAACCAATTGATAAGTCTAAATTCTTAATCATACTCATAATAATATCACTCAGTAATGCTTGCATTTTATAATCAAGGCTTAGTTGCTTACTTGAATTATGTTGTTCGCAATCTATGATTGTAGCTTTCTCTTTTCCTTCTTTAGGGTCAAGCGACATGAAGCTGTCCCAAATCCTTCTTTTCTCCCCATCTCAGGGATTTTCAAAATTCAGTATACTTTATCTTTATACTTCTGGATGGTAAATTTTCAGATGTCATGCTCATGCTTTGGGTCAGAAAAACGTAGTATTGACGAGAACACAAAATTATTGGAAACTTTTAGGGAAATCCAGAATGAACTGTACATGTTTTGGGAGATAAATTTACATACAACTTAGGGATGGAATATAGGATAAAAGTAATGAACTTTTAACTCCGTCCGGTAAAAAGGATTTGATTTGGAATTTTATTAGTCCTGGCAAGCCTAAATAGGAAACTAACATTATATGATCGCGAAGCAATAATATCAAGTCTAGAATGAGTTCGTATGATAGAATGCTAGCATTCTGAATACATGTCTTCAAGAATTTCTACTAATTATGATGATGTATGCTTATACTGACTCTAAGATTTATAAAATTTATAAATATATAATCTCTTAGTGTTGACTTCATATTGAAAATATTAAACTAAAGTTTTATTGTTTATATATAATAGAGAAATCTCTATTTTTATTTTCTCTTCCTCTGGAGATAATTGCCATCTAAGTAATCTACGCCTTATAATCATTCCGCTGACTTCATGTATGTTGGCTCAACTACTGCTAGGAAGACATGAATGGGAGGCTCGTACTAATGACAATATCTTCCCAGAGAGTCACCATAAGCACAGTATAACCTTTTAAGTAGATTCAATTTATCATTTTGTGTTACATGAGAGTATTAAGATTAATAACTAGAACACACTGACACTATCAATCAATGCCTCCCTGGCCAAGTAGACAACTCACGACTACTTCGCGCTATCCTCGGGTAATGTTTTCTAATCATCCTCTGGCATAATTTGCCCTCCGTCAAATCATGGTTAATATTATTCTCCCTCCCTATAGAGAGTTTGAAAATGTCCCTCTTTCCTTCCTCCATTTATGGCCACATGTCCTGCCGCTGTTCACATATCTAGAACAAGGATTAAACTGTTCTTATTACATATATTTGCCCATGAAAGCTTACTGGTTTTGGAGTCTTCTTCAATTCACACTTGCTGTTCATCAGTGTCTCTCTTTGATCCAAAAAACATATTTCCAAAGAACTTGTGTCAAATATATCATTAATCTTTCTTACTCCTTAAAAGTTATGTCCATGTTTCACATCGATATAACAGTTTATATATGATATTATATATATTAGATTATATATCTATATGTCCACCGGCTGTGGTCATCGGAGGTTAGCGTACTGGGGCCTTGTCATGCCAGCAGGCTCCTGGTTCGATCCCCAGTCGGGGCAGTTTTTTCTGGGTGATGTTTTTATGCGGGGTTTTTTCTCACCTGTAAGTCAATATGTCAGGTAAACTTTAAGGCTGTCCGAAAGGTCCCCGAAATCCTATGGCCATCATTGTCATCATCATCTTTACCATTATGCATCATCATCTGGGTCATCATCCTTCACCGGTGTGGAAAGCAACGTGAAGTCTACCTACGACCTACACAATTCCTCGCTAGTAAAGCTGCAAAAGCATAGCATGTATATATGGCTGCTTATGTGATTGCAGTGAAAGGACTTGCCTTGTGGCAGAATTAAGCTATGGATGGTTCATTATATATATATATATATATATAAATAAATTTTCTTTTTTTGCCAATCAGCTGATGGATGGATAGATGGATGGATGGATATATTTTGCGTTTAATGTTGTTTTTTTAGAGAAGTTGGGATGAAAAGAGTCCTGTAATGTTAAATATCATGAATTTCCAGAATTGAGTCTATGTTTAATTTCTTGGTGCATTTATTTCTGTTTGTAATTATTGTTCCTAGTGCAGGTTAAGTTGTGAAAGTGAAGTAGCATTATTCAGAATACCCATAAGTCTTCCAAAAATTAATCTTATGAAATAACAGAAAATAAGGTATAAATTTTCCATTATGCGACAAAGATGTGTACAAGTAAATACTATACACATGCCACTAGTGGATAATAGTGGATAATAGTGGATAAAATTTAGAATCAAGCTATGCAGCCAACATATACAGCATATATTGAAGTATTAAATTTAAAAACTAATCCAAATACAAATAACTCTAACCTTTGTATTGTTAGGAGTTTGATCACATTTAGTATAGAAAATAGAAACTTAAAAATCTAAATATTATCTGTAATGGAAGTTATTATAGGAAATTGTAGGATTTCATGATCAGTGTCTTGATTCTTATTTTGTTGGTTTTCCGGGTTGAAGGGCCGTGGTCCAGTTTTAGAGAAACACGACATTTTGTCTACTACTGCGGTAGACATCTCAGGAAATTCTGCTCGTCCTCCGTGAACTCCTCAAATGATGGCTGCATAAATAGGGAGACCATTTCCAATGTATAGCCAGTCTGCAGCTGACAGTTGAGTTCAGAGAGCATGCAGAATCTCCTGAGGATATCTACCATAGCAGCAGATGAATCAAGTTTCAATAAAACTGGATCATGGACATTCAGCCTGGAAAACCAACAAAACAGGAATTATCTTAGGAACTTTGGAAGTATATGTGGCTGCATTGGAACAGCAATATGACTCCAAAATCGTTTGGAATTATGTAGACTATTTAACTCATGCCCCAAATGGGAGTCAATGACCAATCCCATTTCAATAAATTTTGATTTACAACCAATCACAGTCGTATTTCATCCCAAATTTATCAATTAGGTTTATCATATTAAAGAAAGCTCTTCCTTTTTAATATTCTGAACAGGTCATAGCATTATTTTGCAGTGATTGACTCTCTAAGAAATATATTGAATATAGCAATTTATATATTAAGATGTAAGAATCATGAAATACATGTAGCTCCCTGATTGTATATATAGTGCACGAATGTAAACTGATACTGCTTGCGAGATATAACAGAAAAAAAATTGTAGCAATTAATTATTTTTTATTATTAAGCCCATGTTTTTCCCTTTACAGAGATTTAGGCGCTCTCCCCCTACGGGAAGAATTTGAACCATACTAATGTAGTTACACTTGTTTTCGTATAGATGACATTTTGAGTGGTCCATGGTCAGCATTCCGCCTCATACTGACATCTAGGAAACCAAGGTAGTACTAGGATGGGAAAATTCAGTAACATTTGCTTAGAGGCCTTTTCATTCAGGCTTAAGGATTTTTATGAGCCTGAAAAATATTCAGACTCGGGACCCACAGCTTAAAGTTCCTCCCGGAGGACTTGCTCCTTGGATTTTTCCATCCTAAAAAAAATCCATCGACCCTGGCCAGGTTTGAATAATAATAATATAAAGGAGCACTCAGAAGAGCATTAGTTTCGAAAGTTTTACGTTCTTTTCCACTGATCACTTGTATTCACTCTTTGCTGTATTCATTAATTGATTTTGTTCTGTTTTTACACTCTGTGATATGATAAAGTTTACACTTATCACCGCACAGTGCACATCTGCAGTCTTCAGTTGGCTGGTGGAATTTTTTATTTTTGCAGACCTTGTGATAAAAGCCATGTATTGTTAGTCTGGTTACAACGTGTCTCAGTGTCTGACATTCTCTTGTCCAGTTTCTGTCTGTCATGGCACTGGAAGTGTAAAATTCCTCATTTATTTCCTTCCGTTTCTGTTCCCTCACTTTTACTGCTTTTTGATATGGTTCTGTAGATGGTAGGAGGTATGTTATCCTGATGTCTTCTATGAAATATGTTTCTCGCATAAGTTCATAAATTAATCTGGATGGTGCTGTTTTTCCAGTTCCAGTGATTCTCTTCATGAAGCTTGCTTTCACTTTTTCTACTTTGTTGAGGTCACTGACTGTTAATTTCTGCCATATGATCTCGATTCCGTATGTAACTATGGGGGCTATCGTTGTGTTGGAAAAGTGTCATTGCAGTGTCTGTTGTTAGTTTTGTAAGGTTTTTGATGTTGTAGATCGCTTTTATTGCTGCTGCTGTTCTGTCTTGGACGTGTATGCTGAATGATGTCGCTGTGGTCTGCATGGTGATACCTAGATATTTGTACCTGTTGACTGTCTTTAGAGGGCTTCCTGCCAGTGTGATGGTATCTTCTGCTGCTCTCCTTCCCCCTTTTCTGAACGTCATATGAAATGTCTTGTCCTCATTTACTGCAAGTTGATTTTGGTGTGCCCATTCTTCTAATTTATTCACTGTTTCCTGCAATTCTACTTTATTTTTGGATCCAATCACCATGTCATCTGCAGGTTTGAATCCGCGACCCTTGGGACCAGAGGCAAGGAGCATAACCACTAGTCCACCGCGGCCAATAGCAATTAATTATACCACAACAAAAACAAACCACTGTTTGCACTTTCATAAACATATTATTTCTCAGGTATTTATGTTAAAGAAATACATAATTGACATATTTACATCATAGGACATCACAAATTAATTAGTAACCTGTAATGTTGGTTATAAACAGTTTGATGTGTTTCATTTTTTTCTCCACTACGATGCATTCTTACAATATTGCAATCCTGTGACAATAAATGATATGATCTGGTTCCAATGATGAACAAATGAAACACAGTAAACATTTTTCATTTGTTTTCAAACATTGCCGTTTACATTAAATATATAAATATTTTAAAATAACTATATTTAAATAATGACTTGCAAGTAAACAGCTTAATTTTATTCTTTAAATAGTCCTAACAAATGCCACGGCATTACTTATGATAATTACAAAAGAATTAAAATAATCGTTATAAAAGATTCCGGGCTATGTGGCCGTGGTCTATAACTGGCGTTTCTTCCAGACGTTTCTCCCTCAACTGCGGAGGGCATCTTCAGTGGCGAGCGCTTACAGCTGTTGTTTCCCTGTCGTAGACTCGACTGCACAGTCGAGTCTACAACAGCTGTAAGCGCTCGCCACTGAAGATGCCCTCCGCAGTTGAGGGAGAAACGTCTGGAAGAAACGCCAGTTATAGACCACGGCCACATAGCCCGGAATCTTTTATAACCATGATTACCGGCCGTGAAAGCCTGCATTCCACAATTAAATAATCATTACAAAATTTAAAGTATCAGTAAATATTATTAAAAACAAAACCATAAAAGTACAACTGACAAAAAGGTGCAGGTTATTTTGAGGATATTTTAAAATTTGTCTGATACTGGAAATTTGAGTTGAAATTTGGCAAAATTAAATTTCATTTTAGCTTATAAATGGAGTAAGTAGAATATCCACTCATTACATTTTATTATTTTACTAATTAGTATTTTCTGAATGATGTATAGATCAAATAGGAAAACAATTAGTAATAAATCATATTTGAAGAGAAAAATCATATGCTTGGACTGGGGCTTGAATCCAGGACTTTGGCTTTCTAGGCCAATACTCCACTGACTGCGCTATCTGAGCAAGTTCCAATCTAAATGCAAATTTCTCACTTATATACGCTGTTAATTCCCATGCATCCAAACGCTATGAAACATTTGCTTCTATCTTGCAAATGATGTATATAAGAGAGAAATTTGCATTTAGATTGGAACATGCTCAGGTCGCTCAGTCGGTATAGTATTGGCCTAGAAAGCCAAAAGGTCCTGGGTTCAAGCCCCAGTCTGAGCATATAATTTTTCTCTTCAAATATGATTTATCCATCATTGAGATGTATGAAATGAATAATAAAAACATATTGCCAAAATTTAACATTGAGAGATATCTCTATCTTTTCTCTATGGGTAAAATGAATGTATAACCCACATGATACAAGACATGATCTGTCAAATTATTTTAAATATATTATCAACTTCCAGGTTGAGAAGACCACCTATAACGGCCGGGGGACCCGACATGCTGACCACATATCACCCCTACACTGGCTAGATGATTGTCTACCTCTGTGATTAACACATGTGGATGTGAGGCCAGCACCCGGATGGTAGGCCAAGGGTCTTCTAGACCTGTTGTGCTTGGAGAAAAAAAAAATTAGCAACTTATTAATTTCATTTGATATTGCATATACACTGCTCAAAAAAATTAGGGGATATTGTAGAATAACCTATTAAGACTATGCTTTTTGGAACAGTATTAGATGCAATCACTTTCTATTACTCCAAGATAATGTAAACAAGAGTTTGAAGTTGTTACGTAACCTCGGTACCACACCAGAGGGTAGTGTGTGTACTGTTGATGTGAAAGGGTGGTGTGGGGGTGAATGTTTTGTTGCTGTTTTTAAATACAGTCCAGTTTTCAGTTAGTGAATGACTTGCCTTAGGGACAGTAATGCCTCGACAACGTGATTTACCTGAACCAATGGCTTGGAGGGCCATAGGAAGGATGGAAGCTGGACAGACACAACAAGAGGTGGCACAAGCCATTGGGGTGTCTCAAAGTGTGATTTCCAGACTTTGGAATCGTTTTCAAAGAATAGATACTGTTCACAGAAGAGCTGGACAACGTCGACCATGGGCAACAACAGCAAGGGATGACCGTTACCTCTTGTAAACAGCCTGTCGGAATAGACAGCAGAATGCAACTCAACTGCGAAATACACTTCAAACAGCAACAGGACACAGGGTGTCAACTCAAACTGTCCGTAATCGACTGCATGGAAGTGGTCTCTATGCCCGTAGGCCCATGGTGTGTACCAGGTTAACTCCACAACACCTTAGAGATTGCAGAAACTGGGTGGAGGAACATCGTGGGTGGAGGCATGCCGAATGGAGATCAGTTCTTTTTTCTGATGAGTCGCGATTCAACATGGAATGTAATAGTCGGCGTGTATTCATCTTGAGGGAAAAAGAGACACGAAACAATCCAGCTTTTGTACGTGAAAGATCCCCATATGGTGGCGGTGGATTGATGGTGTGGACAGGAGTCAGTAATGGTGGATGTACGGACCTCTACGTCAACCAAGGTGGTACTTTGACTGCGGTAAGGTATAGAGATGAGATTCTCCGACCTTTTGTCGTGCCTTATGCTGGTGCCATAGGTGATTCTTTTCTTTTTATGGACGATAATGCACGACCCCACAGAGCTGGCTTGGTGGACGACATGCCGGAAGTGGAGGGTATCGAGCATATGCAATGGCCAGCTTCCTCCCCGGGCTTAAATCCGATTGAGCATGTGTGGGATGCATTAGGCAGACGCATTGCAGGCAGACCAGCACCTCCCACAACTGTTCCACAGCTGTACATTGCTCTTATGGAAGAGTGGCCACGTATCCTCCAAGAACTCATTGCTAACCTCATTGCATCAATGCCACACAGGTGTGAGGCAGTGCTGGCCATTCGAGGAGACCATGCACCATACTAATGAAACATTTTCACCCATGTTAATGTTGCTTTGTTTGTTTGCCATATTCCTAATCAGGATCTCTTTGACATCTGGTGTGGTACAGAGGTTACGTAATGACTTCAAACTCTTGTTTACATTCTTTCGGAGTAATAGAAAGTGATTGCATCTAATACTGTTCCTAAAAACATAGTCTTAATAGGTTATTCTACAATATCCCCTAATTTTTTTGAGCAGTGTATGTATCATATATTAGATTATATTTAATTACATTATAATTCATTAACTTAGAATCCGTCACTCCTTTAGGACGTCTAGGTATGAATATATACCTGCAGGATATACTCTAAGCGACCACATTCCTAGTGAAACAATTAGGCAATAACTCAAAATGTTTAATCTAAATGAAAAAATACAAAACTATAAACAAAAATTGCATGAACATATTTTAAGAATAGACTCTTCTAGGCTGACAAAACAAGCATGATTGTACCAAGCTCGAGGCTATAGAGATGTGGGACATCTTAGAAGACGATGGGAAGATAAATTCTGAGAGCAGAACAGGCCAATAGCCCACCATGAAGATGATGATGAGGTATGAATATAAATTATTGGAGGTAATCTGACCTAATTTCTCACCTTAATGGATGGCCATTGTAAGAAGAGCAAGTGTTTTTATTCTCTAGATTACCATAAATAAAAGTAAATAGGCCTATACACTTTTATATTTTGCTTATATTTTCTTTAAACACATTATGAAATTTGTATTCTATATTATTTTAATGCTCATCCACATTTTAGACTGTTAGTTAAGGCAAAAAAGAGGAAAAAAAAAACAAATCAGAATTATTTTAAGCAACTAATAGTGTAAATCAGGTAGAAGCCATTCATTGTGTATTTGTGAATGATAATTCATTGCATTTGAGTGTGGGACCAATAGAGTAAGGTAAAGGAAGGATTTCTGCTTGGATGGGAATGAAGCTTGGATTAGCTCAGTGGACAGAGCATTAGCACGGAAAGCTAAAGTTTCGGGGTTCGATTCCCGGTTCATGCAAAAATTTTTCTCTTTACCATTGATTTATAATAATTTGTGTTCATTAATTTACTTATTTCTATCATAATAATAGCTTAAGCTTCTCAATGTTAATTTAATAAATAATGCTATAGCTGTGTGGAGTCCCTTCATGTCTTCTTCAGGTAGAAGCCATTCATTGTGTATTTGTGAATGATGATTCATTGCATTTGAATGTGAGACCAATAGAGTAAGGTAAAGGAAGGATTTCTGCTTGGATGGGAATGAAACCTGGATTAGCTCAGTGGACAGAGCATTAGCACGGAAAGCTAAAGGTTCGGGGTTCGATTCCCGGTTCAGGCAAAATTTTTTGTCTTTACCATTGATGTATAATAATTTAATTGTGTTCATTAATTTACTTATTTCTATCATAATAATAGCTTCAGCTTCTCAATATTAATTTAATAACTATTAGTGTGTTTTTATCATTAACTTCTTGTTTATATTTTACAGACAGTGTCACATATCTTTCACTCTCAAAATTTGTTTAAATTTAAATTGAAATTAAAATGTCTGGTAATTATTTTCTTGTCTTTATAAGCTAAATACAACATGTCACTGTAATTTTATATATTGTGGAACTTTTGAATTATCTTTTATTGACAGTGGTTTTGGCTCACATTTCAATATTACTAACTGTTAAAAAAATAATAATAATAATTTGGAAATTCTAACACTAAATTGATATTTTAACAGAAAAAGAATGAATCAGATTTTGGACTAGATATTTTTGATAATTTATTTTAAATTATAATATTTATATCTTGAATATCTAGAATGATAATGAGGTTTCATTTTATGTTAGCCTTACATATTCTGTTTGTTAAAGTGGTGAACATTTTCAGCTGCTCGCATGTGATTTTGGGAAAGCCTATACAATCAAGAAAACCAGAAAGTTAGGGTGGGGAGGTATACCAGATTTGAAAGAGGAAATATTTCATTCTGTTGGTAATCCATAATCATTGTAAATACTTTCTATGACTTTTTAAGTTTAAGATTAGATGTAATAATAGGTATTGTAAACTATCAATTCACCATGGATTTCAATCCCTCAATGTTCCTCAGGAGAAGGTAGAGTTTTCATTATTGGAACCGAAGGAAATGAAACATCAGAACATTCTCTTACCAAATTCTAGGCTGAATATTTTCTCCTTATAAACTATAGAGGGTCATCGAAAAAGGTTGCAGCAATTTCAAACAATCATAGCTCAGGAACTATTTGAGATATTAAAACAAGTTTTTTTTTGTTAAATTCACCAACTCAAAAAGTTTTTTTCTTACCTTAGAATGTTTCTATGTATGCTCCATTGGTTCCTCTGCAAACATCCAGTCAATAGTTGATTTTGGTCCAGCAGCGCTGGATCATCGCAAGTGTGATTGTTGCAACAGCACCGGTGATCCTTTGCCTTAAATGTTGCAGATCTCTGATCGGTTCACTGTACACAATGTTTTTTTATATAAAAAGTCTAGGGGTATCAAGTCAGGGCTTCTAGGAGGCCATTGAATAGGACTGGATATGTTTACTTAGACGTGCTAGAACAGTATGTTTTCCTGCAAGTAGACCAAATTGAAGAAGAAAATAACGTAATGTTATTCTTTCAACAAGGTGGCGTGCCCCCACACTTTGCTCTGCATGCAAGATTCCCTGATTGGTGGATTGGTAGGTCCGGTCTTATTCAGTGGCCTCCTAGAAGCCCCAACTTGGCACCTCTAGATATTTTTATGGAGATATGTAAAAAAACATTGTGTACAGTGAACTGATCAATGATATGCAACATTTAAGACAAAGGAACACTGGTGTTGTTGCAACAATCACACCTGCGAAGATCCAGCACTGTTGGGCTGAAATCGACTATCGACTGGATGTTTGCAGAGTAACCAAACGAGCACATATAGAAACATTATAAGGTAAGAAAAAAAACTTTTTTGAGTTGGGGAATTTAACAAAAAAATACTAGTTTTAATATCTCAAATAGTTCCTGAGCTATGATTGTTTGAAATAGCTGCAACCTTTTTCGATGACACTGTATTACCAAGGAGAATTAACTAAATAGTTCAAACAGTTATTACCAAGTAGTTGCTGAATAGTTTAATGTTAGAATGAATTATAATGTTAGTGATAACTATAGTCCAGTTCAGGTAACTGTAGCCATCTTGGTGAATCCTAAGGCATGTGGCAGGAGGTAACATTGCTGAGTGGGGGAGGGAAGTAGTAGCCATGCTAAAAACATTTTCTTATTAATGATAATAATAAAATAAATTGTTACAAAATACAACACTACTCTATAATGAACACTCCAAACATATGAGAAAAACATAAATATTCACTAACACAGAAATAGCAGATAAAAAAATTCAATGTTTAGCAACTATTATGTTTTCAAAACTGAGTGTAGTTACTGGCAGTACCTGCAACTTGTCTTGCCCTCTTACCGCACCATACAACATAGACCCCTCAAATAGGGCTACAAAGGCCAGAACTGAACTATTCAGAGCAGATTTTTATACACTAAAAGTTAAGATAAGTGGAAGAGAAGACCATATGGTCTTAACTCCATCAGGTAAAATAAATAAATAAATAAATAAATAAATAAAATAAATAAATAGTATAATGAGTAGTAAGACTTTTTCTTCAATCAATTGAAAATAACATGATACAGTTTTATGAATGAGATTTTAAGAAGTTTCTCAATGATTTTTATGGGATCTAGCAATATTATTGTCTGTCCAATGGATCTGTGCTCCTGTAAGATATATGAACTAAAGCCTACTTCCTTTTCTACCTAGGTAAATCATTTCCCTCCCTGCATTCCTATCTCTCTCTTTCTCCCTTCCCACTACTCACAATTTTGAGCCTTCTTGCAGGACATTATTTGCACTTGCACTCCAGTTTTGTCAACTCAACTCCAACCTTACATGATTCAATATTCAAGAGTCATGACACTTGAGGAAATATGGCAACATCCCTACTCAATAAGTTACAGTGTTGACGTTTGACGTAGTGGGAGGAAAGTGAGGTGAAATGTGAGTATACACATGCACATTTTTAAGAATGATGTCAGCACTCTAGGGGCACAGATCTGTTGGTCCAAGTATACCTCGATATTACTCATGTTACTTTAGCATTAGGTAGCAAATAACATTCCATTTATGCAAAACAGTATACTATCTGTGTTGCAATCTTAACTTTTAATAAATAAAAATCCTTTCTCCAGTGATAACTTTATATAGCTATTTGCCATTTTTAAAGTCTTGTGTTAATTACATTGTTCTAGTACTTACAATTATTCTTCCTGTGTTTTCAGGTAATGTAACCTCTAATATAATATAGTATTTATTGATGAAAAAGTAGAGATATTTAATATACTGATACTGCAGCTACATGACAGACATGCACCAGTAAAAAGTGGACAATTTACCTGCCCTCTGCCCTCTACCCAATGGTTGAATAACTCAATACGTGTACTTATGTCAAAATGAGACAAATCGTACTGGACATACAGATGACATACGTATGTGATGAGAACTGGCAACTATACAAACAACTTAGAAACACAACTGCACAAACTATACATAAAGCCAAACTACGACATGCCCACAGTATAATCAGACTTGAAGTATGTGTATGAAACACGTGGCAAAATCTCTTTTCAATAGGACTTGAACAGTTGAATCCCTTAATTGATCCTATAGATATTACAGTAGTGTCTTAAATGAACAGTTTACCTCAATTGACACCTTCAGACAACAAGACTAAAATAGACATTCATAAAGACTTATCTCTATCCACTTCTGCAGGTAGAGATAAATTTTACTTCTATAAAATCTCATCTATAGACGTCAAAAGAGCACTCAAGCGGATTAAATCCACTACTCAAGGCACAGATGGCAACAGCATTTTAATGCTAAATAAAATCATTTGACATCATACTACTCACAATGACTCATATTTTTAATGCTTCCTTTATAACTTATGTCTTCCTTACCATATGGAAACAGTCTAGGGATCGACCTATAACTAAAATAAGTACACCTACTAACTGTAATGACTTTTGACTGATTAGCATCCTTCCAACATTATCTAAAACCCTGTAACATACCGTACATGTTCAAATGACTGAATATCTCCAAACAAATCACCTCCTTTTCCTGATTAATCTGACTTTAGGTTTGATCATAGCAGAACCACATAATTTTTTTAAAATGACTGAAGATATTCGTGAAGCCATTTACTGATGTGAATTGACTCTTTTAATCTTACTCGACTTCAACAAAGGTTTTGACACTGTATACCACAACTTATGATAAAGCTCCAGCACCTACACCTGTCTGATAGCACTGTATCCTGGTTCGATTTATACCTACACAGATGTCAACAATATGTTTTATTAAACTCTAGATCCTCGTCTTCGCGCAACGTGCAGGCAGGAGTGCCCAGGGCAGTGTTCTCAGACCTCTTCTTTTCTCAATCTACATCAATGACTTATCAACTGTACTAAAGCATTGTCATTATCATCTCTATGCTGACGATCTCCAAATTTACCTACATTCACATCCAGATTCCCTCTATAATAACTTGACAAAAATGAATGACTATCTCATATCAATCTTTAACTCGTTTTCAAGTGCCGGTCTAAATCTGAACCCTAACAAATCAAAAGGCATTCTAATGGGACAACAAAGACTGCTCACAACTTTTGACATATATATACTTCCAAACATTACTATAAATAATATAAATATCCTTTATTCTTCTTCAGTAATATATCTTGGATTATATCTTAATGCAAATTTAACCTGGCAATCACCAATGAAGCACATCAGTAAAAGGACTTTCTCCATCTTACATTCTCTTATACGTTTCAATAATTTTCTCACAGTTCCAATAAAACTAACCCTTGTGTTGCCACACTTTGATTACTGTGATGTTATATATAATGCCCTAAACTATGACTTGTCACAGAGACTGCAGCGTATTCACAATTCTTGCGTTTGATTCATTTTCAACATCTACCATTATGATTATATTTGTCAACACTTGAATAATATATTTTGGCTCTGTCTTAGTGATAAATGTAAATTACACTCTCTTTCACTTCTTTTCAAGCTTCTGAATTCCTACACTCCTAGTTACCTGGCATCCAGATTTGAGAGGTTATCTTCTTACTACAATATTGATACTAGGTCACAAGATAAGTCTGCTAACAATCCCTCTCCACACCACATCCTTTTATTCTACTTCTTTCACAGTAGCTTTTGCCTGCTCCTCAAATTCCCTCCCTCAAGATAACAGGGGTTGACACTTTTAAGTCATGTTTATACAATTACTTGTTAAATAATTAATTTTTTCCCCAGAACTAAATTTATTCTGTCATTTAAAATATTTTTTCTCATTTTTCTATTTTGTACATCTTATATTTCATTCATTAAATCTAGAGTAAATCAAATTATATCATAAATAATAATTGTATTATAGATATATCATGTAATAATTTTGTTTAATATTTAATTTAGCTATAAGAGTAAATATTGTATTTTTTTTTAACCTGGTTAGGTGGTAGACAAGACCTTAACTCTGCCAGGTAAAATAAAGCTATTATTACTAATATAAACCCCCTGTAGATATGAAAATAAACAATTGTGTAAAATAAATTTATTAGCTTTTTAAGATAAGACTAAACAACCGGTATCTTAAAACTTAAATATGTAGAGTAACAAGATGGCACATTTTGAAAATGTGCAACAGTAGACTAGATTAGATGAATTTGTATGTGGAAATAGTTTAGACTTACGGTATTTTATATTATAACCATTCAAGGCTAGGGTGAAATATTTTTGTTAGCTTTTAAGTTAAAGACTAAAGTATCTTGAAACATAAATATATAGAATGTTAATGAGGTAGCCATATTGAAAGTAGATAAATATCATAAGTGAGAACAGTTGTTACTTCTTCATAACAACTCAGTTGACTATGTCCACTAAAAATGGATATAGTTCTTAAAAATGAACTAGATCAGTGAGAAGAGTTCATTGACATACAAGAGTAGCTACTATGTGTAATAATCCTGTCAATTAATTTTGTTAATTTGATTTCAGATAAGGTTTAATTATGGCTACATTTATATCAAATCTACAGAGAGCACTGGAAGAAGCAGTGGGGGAGGAAGCCAAAAAGGAAACAAAAATAACAGGGAAGTGTGGTTAGTATAAATTGTATTGCAGATTTAATATTGTGATTTTTATGTATTAAACACATTGCTTAGGGTTACACTGTATTTAGGTATTGGTATGTAACAAGTTATATTATAGAAAATAATATACCGGTATGGATAATTTCATAGAATGATTCCTTGAAAACTATTTAAGTAGTAATTATCCTGTTTTATACAGAATTTGGTAATTGAGTGAAATATGTTGGAATTAAATTTAAAATAAATTCTTTATCATCTCACCTCATAATCCATCTTCTATTTAGACTGATTTCAGAACAAAATTTGTTCCATCTGCAGTATTTACACAACTGTTGTTCTGAAGTAATGAAGTACTACTTCTACAGAACAATGGTTATGTAAATACCGAAGCAAGATGGAACAAAGTTTGTTCCAAAACCTGTCTAATTAGAAGATGGAATATGTGATGAGGTGATAAAATAATTTGTTTTAAATTTAAGATAAACCTCATAGTGTTAATTTCTAAAAGTATCAAATGTTGAAATTAATTTAAATAATCATTAAATTATTCTTAGTTAAATATGGAAAATAATATTATGAGGTTCTTAATTCAATGAACGAATGAGTCATAGTTTGTTTTCTAAAACTTGGGAACTGCAGTTTTCTACTTCTTCTCCATCCAGGCCTATTACTATCTCACTGATGAATTTTGTGTCCAAGGAAGGCCCAGAGATCTCTTCCCTGTTGGACAATAATGAAGCATGGCCTTGGGAACTATATCTGAACTATTTTGTCGCAAATGATTCATCAATTCTAGTATCTATGTATGTATTCAATGACCAGTTCTAAACGTAGTTCCTACAAGATATCTTCATTGCGTTTGTGATCCCATTTGGTATATCCTGCTGTATATCTCACGAATCTCATTTCACTAGAAGTTTTCCTGCTCTCTTCTCCTTTCCTCAAAGTCCATGCCTCACTGCCGTAGCAAAGTGCAGATCGTGCTAAGGTTTGTATAACCATATTCTGGTATCTCTCTGGACTAGTGAAGGTTTCATTACTGAATTTATTATTCCCATGGTATTATTAAAATTAATAATTTTATTTGCTATGTCTACATTCATCCAAAAATATTAATGTATATCCAGTATTTTTGAATCTATACAAATTTTGCTACAGACAGGGTATTTTCCTTGAAAAGCCATTACTTTTGTTTTCTTTGTATTGATTTTCATGTTTCAGTTTCAAGAGGAACATCCCTCCCGTTTTCAACTGATATTATGACTACCAGATTTTTGATGGAATCTCCTTCTGTAATGTTACCATTTGGTGTTGTTTTGATGAACTTCAAGATCAGGTCCTGTTCATTGGGGATTTCGAAATTCAGTGATCTAAATTTGTTCTTCTGAATATATATATTCTCCCAAACTGTTAATTCTAAAGGTTTTTCCAAATGTTTTAGATGTTTGGCCTCTTTTCCAATTTTATGACTCTACAACCAACTATGAGCTGCAATAGCTGATTTTTCAAATTGAACACCCCAGATAGTAAAAAGTCTGGAATTTATCAAACTAGTTGTAAAGACTGCAATAAATTATACATAGGAAAAACAAAAAGGAATTTGGACACTCACACAAAGGAACACTTTAGAAATATTAAAAATGGTGAAATTGAAAAATCAGCTATTGCAGCACATAGTTCGTTGGAGAGTCATAAAATTGAAAAACAGGCCAAACTTCTAAAACATTTGGAAAAACCTATAGAATTGACAGTTTGGGAGAATATATATATATATATATATATATATATACACTGCTCAAAACAATTAGAGGAACACTAAGAAATATGCAAATATTTTTTCATTGGATAAAGGTACAAACATGAAATTAATAAAGTACATTATTTGCGGTTATTTATTTATTTATTTATTGCTCATGTCAGTAAAAACAAATGAATAATGCTGACAATTAACTTTTCAAATAATTCCACTATGTAAGCAATTGAATCTTGTGCTTATTTTTCAAAGTTAAACACTCGTTATATAGAGTTAGTATCGTGTATGGCCTCCACGACATTCGATGATAGTTTGGCACCTTCGTGGCATGCTCCCAATAAGATTCTGGATTTCCTCTTGCGGGATATTCTCCCATTCCTCCTTCAGAGCATCTCCAAGTTGCTGCAGAGTTTGTGGAGCTTGATGTAGGTTCCTGGCCTTTCTGCATGGAAGATCCCACAAGTGTTCAATAGGGTTGACGTCTGGGCTGACCGCTGGCCACTCCATTACCTCAATTTCATTCCTCCTCAGGAAATCCCTGGTGACAGCCGCAGAATGTGCCCTGGCATTATCCTGCATAAACAGAAATCCAGGGCCTACTCCAATGGCAGCAGGTACTACATGCTCTTCCAGAACGTGCTCGATATACCAGACAGCATTCAGTCGCTGGGGAACAAGTACAAGGTCCGTACGATTGTTGTACATAACTCCGGCCCACACCATTATGGAACCTCCTCCGAATTTATCAATTTCCTGTACAGCCTCTGCAGAAAATCTTTCTCCTGGCCGTCCCTACACCCTCAATCGACCATCACAACGTGTAAGACGATGCCTGGATTCGTCCGAGAAGAGCACAGACTCCCACTGGTTCAGGTTCCAATCACCATGGTTTTCAGCATACGTACGTATTGCTGCCTTATGCCCATTTGTTAAGCATGGTTTTTTAACGGGCCTTTTTGGACGAATATTCTCTTTCCTTAATCTGTTCCTTATGGTTTGGTCTGAAACCCAGATTCCGGAAGCCATATGAAGGTCATTCTGCAGGTCTTTTGCAGTTTTTGTACGCTGTCGAAGAGCAGAAAGAATAACGTATCTGTCATCCTGGGGGCTTATTTTAAATTTATGGCCCTGGTCACGTCTTCTACTATACTGACCTGTCTCTCTGTGCCTGTTGGGTAACCTGGACACCACAGAAGGAGAAACCCCAAGCTCTCTAGCCACTTGTCGCAGAGATTGACCTTGTCGTAAAATATGTAGAGCATGATACACTTCAAACTCATTTAAATGCCTCATTTTGTCAGAGACTTCAATAAACAAGGCAATAATCAACATTCGTCACTATAGCAACATTAGGAAGCTTACCAATTAGAAGTGACCAGTGCCTTCCAAAATAAAAAATTCTCTATATTTGTTATTTGAGGTAATTTCTCTGTATTTACGCCATGGATCTTTAAAATTTGTATCCAATGATAAAATTAATAATTCAATTTACATATTGTCCAACTTTCAGCATCACAGCTTTAAAAAACAATTACTTATTCAATTTATTACAAGTGTTCCTCTAATTGTTTTGAGCAGTGTATATTCAGAAAAACAAATTTAGATCCATGAATTTCAAAATTCCCGATGAATGGGACCTGATCTCGAAGTTGATTGACAGTATAAAATCAAAGCTAATTTCCAAGAAATGTCTTCTTACATGAAGTTTTGCAGTATAATAAAATCTTATTATTGAACTGTTGTTCCTGTCAGCTGTGATCTCTTTTAATGTATGTTAGAACTGAATATGAAGTACGCCTATATTCAAAAAAATAAATTAATCTGATTGATTTACTATGAGTTAGTGTATGTGACATACTGGATTATGTATGTTCCGATAATCAACATTCCAATGCATAATTATATTTCTATTAGATTGTAAGAGTTGCTTTTTTTCATTCCAATATTATCTGCTAAATTACCCATATTCATTATGAATTAAATATAGCTTAGCTGTAGTCTCGATTATATTGTGAATTAATTCTATATATAGTTTACAATACATTTAGAAAATATTTGCAAAATTAATAATTTTTTTTAATAGCTGTCTGCAATATGGAAGCAAGGAGTTTGCAGTGACGAGGTTTTATATTTGAGTTCACTTAGCTATGTGGAACAAGAATGGCAGAGACCAGTATGCTCACTGAAGCTTCAGTCATAATTAACATTTTACTTTTGAATACATAGCACAATTTTTTTTTCAGAAAATCTTTGCAAAATTAGTTTGTAGTGTAGTTGAGTCATACTTCACTAATGTCATCATCATTGTGTTCTTGTATTATAAACCTCAAAGCAAACATATGTTTGAGGCGGCATTCTCGCCGCTTTCTATACTTCATCTAATGTCTATCATCATTGTGTTCTTTAGTATTATAAACCTCAAAAGCGAACTTATGTTTTACCATCTCTCTCCGGCTTTCTATACTTCACACTAATTTCATCATTCATTGTGTTCTTGTACTTATAACCCCTTCAAAGCAACATATGTTTACCATCTCTCCCTTTCTTTAATGCCATTTCACTATCCTCTTGTACTTTTTAAAAATAATAATAATAATGTTCTATTTTAATGAATGAGTTGGAGAAAATATCTTAACATCTCACGTCATAAAGTTATGTCTCTTCATAATACCGGTTTCAAAAGTATAGTTTTACTTCCATCTTCAGTCAAACTCCAACTGTTAAAATTTTGCTGTTAACACAATCTTCTGAACTGACATCTGGTGTCGATTTTATGAAATCGGAGATCAAATTATTCTCGTCAGGAATATCAAAATTCATGGCTTAATATTTATTCTTCTGAATGTATATCTTTTCCCAAACTGTTAATTCCAAATGTTTCTCTAAATATTTTAAAAGTTCAGTTTCTCTTCCAATTTTGTTCCAATTTTGTCTAATTAAAATATTTAGAGAAACCTTTGGAATTAGCAGTTTGGGAAATACATACATTCAGAAGAATACATATAAAGCCATGAATTTTGATACTCCCGGCGAGAATAATTTGATCTCCAAGTTCATAAAATCGACACCAGATGGCAGTTCAGAAGAAGGTGTTAACAGCGAAACTTTGACAGTTAGAGTTTGACCGAAGATGGAAGTAAAACTACACTTTTGAAGCCTTACAACTTCATGAGGTGAGATGTTAAAGCATTTTCTCCAACTCATTTATTAATGCAAATACCTCATAGTGTTACCTCCCACTTTGATTTTGATTAAAATGTTATATTTGTTCTAGAACGCCTTCTCTTCCAGTCGACCAGCATACACAAAATACAGATTACAATAATATGTGTAACATAGAGGTTACATTCAGTGTTTGAGGTGGGGTGGGGTGGGGTGGGATGGTATCCTGGTTCTTTTTTAAACAGCTTAAGAACATCCCATTAATTCTGAGCATCATTAAAACCATTCTGAAACGTTTTTACACTATTAACTTGTAATTTATTGATTTGTTGATTTCAAGAGATTTTCTTTATTTCTTGCTGCACGAATGAAATATAATCGGATTGCCTATTATCATAATCAAATCACTTTACCAACAACATTTGCTACTTATATCGACATGTTATATCTTTCATTTTAGTATTCTTAAGGCCTGTGATAAATTACTTTTTTTTTCAGGTTTTTACAATGTATTTGACATCTTCCTGTGTCCATTTCAAGATTCCATAGCCAATCTCCTGTCCCATTCCAATGTGTTGGCAATGTTAGCCTGTTTTGAGTTGTTTACTTTGTGTACTTCTATTGTTGTCACATCTGAATTCTTACTTAAGAAAATAAATTTTCTTAAGAAGTTGTAATTAATATTTTAATTTTAGGAAGTTATATTTTGAGGTTATTTTAATTATATTATTTTTAGTCTGGACATCTTACCTCAATATTAATGTGGGAAAGCTGACGATAAAACAGAATTGTTTTGAAACATGTCCAAGAACAAATCAACATTAATATTGAGGTAAGATGTCCAGACTAAAAATAATTATAATAAATTTTCTGTTGAAATAACATAATCAATAACTAAGAACATGTGTTTATGATGGGTATAGGCTATATTCTCATATCTGGAAATACTTGTAGAATGATGTGAGGGTCCATCCCATTTAAGAAATTGATTAGATATTTACAGTAAACAGTCACAAAAATTACTACATTTGATTATACATGACAGCTGCTTTGTTTTGGTTCAACCACTGAAAATTTGACCAGAAATTTAGTAGAGGTGTCTTTGGTTTGGGCCTTGCTTCAATGACAGGCTATTACTTTAGTCTAGTATAAGTTTTAATTTACTGGTGAAATAGAGAAATTAATGCGTGAGTTTATACTACTTTATGCTATTTTTAACCCTTTATAGGGTACTGGTACAATAATGTACCACTTTTTAAAAAAATGCTGCTTCCAAAGTTCTTGGTACAACAGAGTACTACTTTGCCAGTGTCTCAAACATTTGAATACTGAAGACTACTGCCATCTGTGGGGAATCCTAGTAACTACAAGAACAGATGGAAATTTGCATGTATATCTAAGTGGTACATATCTCTCTATGGTACATATTGGTACCACTGCTCTTTTAGTAATTTGGGATTGGAGGGAAACCTTGGAGGTGGAAAATTTTCATCTAATAACGGAAGAAACAAAGAATTCAGGAATCAACTTGATGTAAGTATGAATTTTATTATTATGTATAAAGTATATTTACGTGCATGTTGTATTGTTATAGATAAATATATACGGATACAGTGCTTGTAAACATGTAATCCCTACATAACATCAAATTTGTTTCAATTTTTGAAAGTTTTTTTTTTATGATACCTGCAATCTGCCTTATTGCTGGTACTACTGCATTATATTTAGAACTATAGGGAATGTGATAATGTATAATACATTACATTTGCGATTTGCACTAAGATAATACCGAAAGAAAATAAAACGATGGTACTAAAATAAATGGTTTTTTCTAGATTATGAAGCGTCTGACTTCAAGGGAGATTGAAGATCTCCTGGAATCTATTATGGATAACCAGGTTTATGATTCTGAGGATGGAGGAGATGAAGATGCAGAGGATTCTCTTCCAGTTCGCCCCAGGGGCTCTCCATGTAAGAGATGTCGCACCAAACTATTGCATGATAACACCATCAGGCCAGGAACAAGTAAGGACGATGTTAGTAGTGATGGTGATTTTTCATCTGACAATTCTCGGAAAGATCCGAATTATGAACCACATCAGCAGGATCATACTGATGACTCAGATTTCGATGTCGAATTTCATAGGCAGTCTGAAATCAAAAATGTGGACGCAGAATGTTTCAGGGCTAATTCATCCTCTGACTCAGAAAATGAGGAAGTTGAGGATGCAACTTGATCATTTGAGTGGGGAAAAGTGGGTAAAAAGCCAGTAAAGTATGACAATTCAACTTTCTGCCAGACTTATGGTCCTAAAGTAGACGTAGGAGGCAAATCCCCATCTCAAATATTTTTTTTATTTTTCACTGTTGCGGTTTGGCAGCATATTGTAGACCAATCTAATTTATATGCCACTCAAGACCTCAAAGTAAATCTGTCTACCACTGTAGAGGAATTGAAGGCATTCTTTGGTATTCTTATTATCATGGGGTTTCATTGTCTATCAAGTATGAGAATGTATTGGTCAAATGATCAGAATCTGCATGTATCAAGGATAGCTGAAGTTATGCCATTGAAACGCTTTCTGAAATTAATTCGCTGCATTCATCTCAATGACAATAAAAAAGCTCCTGAAAGGAATACCCCTAAGTTTGACAAACTTCATAAGATATGACCTCTTATACACTTTTTGTCTGATGCTTTCAAGAATGCTTTCAGTCCCCCTCGATTTATTTCTGTTGATGAAAGTATGATTAGATATAAAGGACGAAATTCCATGAAGCAGTACATGCCAATGAAACCAATAAAAAGAGGATTCAAAATTTGGGTTGCTGCATGTGCTGTTTCTGGATTTATGATAAATTTTGATATTTATACTGGTAAATCTGAAGGTTCTGATCCATGTCTAGGACTTGGAGAAAGGGTAGTCTTGTCATTAGTGAAAATCATAGAGCATTTGAATTATTGTGTGTTTTTTGATAATTTTTTTACCTCCTTGCCTCTTTTGAAATCTCTCTTAGCGAAAAATATTTTTTCATGTGGCACTATTAGGTCTAATAAGGAACATTTCCCTAAAGACAAGTTGAAACCTGATAATCAGCTAAATCGCTCTGAAGTGATTTTGCACAGGCAGATGATATTTCTGTGTTGAAATGGTTGGACAGAGGGAAGAAAGCTGTCACTGTGGCAAGCAGTATGCATGATCCAAGTAAAATAACAACTGTGTTGCATACAAATAAAACTGGAGAAAGAGAAAACAGTCCCATGTCCAGATGCTATTGCCTTTTATAATAAATACATGGGAGGAGTGGACAAGTTCGACCAGTATTTGTCATTGTACACGATTGGATGGAAGTCACGAAGATGGTGGCTAAGAATATTTTATTACTTGGTAGACAGTGCAATTGTAAACTCATACATAATGTACCAGGAAGACTGCAAAATGAAAAAGATGAAAAAGTGGATGAGTCATCTTCAGTTTCGTTCGCAACTAGCAAATGAACTGATAGGAGTTTTTACTAGTCGAAAAAATCAGGATATTCTCCAGGAAGTTCATATGCTAGAAAAAGAAATGCTCCCACAGGAAGACGTACAGTAGTAAATTCACTTCGATTTAGTAATGTTGGAGATCATTTGCCAGAGGTAGGCACACGACGAAGGTGTGCTCACTGTAGCACAAAATCTGTGCAGAAGCGTACAACAATGTCTTGCAAAACTTGTAATGTTGGACTTTGCAAACAATGTTTTCTTTCTTTCCATAAATCTAAGTAGTGTTCCTTTTGCCACAGTTTTTATTTACGTGTTCTGTAGTTTTTAAGATTTTTTTTTCAATTACATAAATTGATATGTTATATTATGAATGTGTATATTACTGTGAAGTGTGAGCAACAAAATAACATTTGTGTATCAGTATTTTGAAAAATAAATTTGTATTTGCTGAAATTGAATGATATTTAGTATTTTTCGATATGGAAAACATAAGTGGTACAAATACGTACCACTGATCATAATCTAATGTTCTTCTTACCAATAGGTCACTGGTACATATAGGTACCACCCTTTTTTAGAGACAATAAGATTAAAAATATTTTTCATGGACTCTAGGGACTCTATAGTGCTAAAAAAATAATAAAGAACATACAATATTATTGTCTTTACTTTTTGCCCTATAAAGGGTTAAACTTTGTAATACACTTGTAGTCAGTGAAACAAAGACTGTACATCTCACATATATTTATGCAATTATATCCATAAAAGTCCACTGCTGTGGTCTTGAGGTAGCATGCTGCCTTGTCATGCAGCGGGCCCGGGTTCAATTCCCAGTCAGGACAGGCTCCTGGGTGAGGTTTTTTTGGGGTTTTTCCTCACCTATAAGACAAATGTCAGGAAGCTTTGAGTCCAACGGTCCCCAAAAATCATCTGGCCACCATCATCATCCTTATCATTATCATCATTCTTCACTGGTGTGGAAAGTAACAGGAAGCTGCCACACCTATAATTCCCTAGTAAAGCTGCAAAGCATAGCATGAAAATTACTATGGATGGATGGATGGATGGATATCTATCTATAAAACCTCCACAATGGGTTGAAGCAAGGAAATGCACTATCTTCTCCACTATTTAATTTTGTGTTAGAGCAAGCCATCAAATCTTTAGAGGATGAAGAAGGCTTACAACTCAATGGTATTAATAAGCTGTTAGGTTATACTGATGATGTAGTACTATTGGGCGATAGCAAAGAGACGCTAAAGGTCAACACACACGCAATTGAGTAACACTAACAAATTGGGACTGAAAGTTAATATCATTAAAACTAAATATATGGTCACACATATAAATACGTTATATAATGTAAATGAACAGCAAATGACAAATGAGGGAAATTTTGAGGAAGTGGCTGAATTCAAATACCTGGGAACAATAATCACAAACAGGAATGAGATGCACGAGGAAATTAAATATAGGCTCAATTCTGGAAATGTGTGCTATTATGCATTGCAGAGAGTCTTGACTTCCCAACTCCTTTCAAGAAACGTTAAACTGAAAATATATAAAAATATTATTCTACCAGTTACATACATTATATAGATGCGAAACACGGACTTTTAATTTAAGGGAGGAAAGGAGATTACGAGTATTTGAGAATAAAGTTCTTAGGACAATTTTTGGACCAAAGAGAGATGAACAGACAGGTGAATGTAGAAGACTGCATAACAGTGAATTACATGGTCTTTATAGGAATCCAGATATAATGAGAACAGTTAAGTCTCGTAGGACTGCGATGGGCAAGACATGTTGCACGAATAGGGAATGAAAGACGTGAATGAAAGCTTCTTGTAGGAAAACCAGGGAGAAAATGCCCAGTTGGTAGACCAAGAAAGTGGTGGGAGAATAACATTAACTATGATTTGAGGGAAGCAGATTATACAGAGGAATGATTGGAAAATATTGGGTCAGGATAGGGATGTATGGAGAGCTTATGTCCGCGCGGCCATGAACCTACGGATTGGATAGTGCCATTGAGTTAGTAAGTATATCTATAAACCATTCCTGTACTTTATCACTCCACCACAAGCATTACATTAAGAAAGCTCTATGGCGTGACAGGCCTAGAAGGCCCTTGGCTTACCTGCTGGCTGCTGACCTTACATCCACATGTGATAATCACAGATATAAACACGATCGTCCAGCCAGTGTAGGGGTGCATGTGGTCAGCATGTCGGATCCCCTATCCATTATAGCTGGTTTTCTGAACCTTGAAATGCTACTTATTGTAGCTACCCTAATGCTTCATGATGCTAGGTAAGCACCAGTCCCATACTCTCCTTTAGCTCTGCCCCATGGCATCTTGCCGTAACCACTTGGCTATGGCATTACTTTATAAAATAATTAACTCACTGGAACAATCAAACTCCTAGGTTCATGGTCATGTGGACAAAAGCTCTCTATACATTCCTATCCAGAGAAAATATTTTTCCAATCATCTACTGTATAATATGCTGCCCTCAATTCATTGATAATCCTTCAGAGCGGGTAGAGTTAAATGGCCGGCAATACTCTGTTGTGAGAGGAGATTCACGGGTATTTAAACCCAGCCGTTCAGTGCCAGTATTCCAACAACGCATTTAAATGGAATTATCTTGAGTAATTTAAATATTTTTGCAATTTGTTTATGGTGAACCCTTAATATAATATTTAATTAATTAAATTTGTTACGGTTCTCACGTAATGTCTCTGCATGTGTAGACTTATTTATGATTGTTGTGCCACAGTTGAAATAGGTCCTATTTGTAAGTTTCTCACATAAGTTGCACAGTGAATTGCACTGGGAGTTCTTTGAAGAATTCAGAGAATCGGCTCTACCTAACAATACAACGAAATATTTACACAAAGAGAAGGGTCTTTAAAAAAAACAGAATGAACTTCAAAAATTGGTGTGATAAATCTTCAAAGCATAAACCAGCTGGTTTTTGACACTTGGGCACCAATAAGTGTATTTTTTTCCCTTGTGTTTACTTTGTTCAAGTTTATTACAAACACATTGCTTCTATGCGTTGGCCTTCTTTCTTGTATGGGGGGCAGCCTTCTCCAAATGTGTCTTTCTAACACTTTGGAAACATTATTTTAGGTTGTGTGCCTTCAAAAAATTGTCTTTCTACACATGAGACCTGCTGTGCTAAAAGACCTTCATCAACCCTAAATTTCAATGTCTTTCTTCTGGTTTCCAAGGTGAAACCAGTTGATGATATATGCCTATAATAGCTTCACCGGAGGTGTGGACTTGAAAGATCGACATGCTACAAGCTGGAAGATGAAAGGTTCGAGTCCCAGTAGATCAGGATTTTTAAGCTGAACCAAACCTTCAGGCGGCACTGTGACCCCGGGGTTGACTCAGCCTCTAACTGAAATGAGTACCAGATGCTTGTTATGGGCTGTTAGACAGAGATAGGTACCCGGCTTACATCAAGTACCGATAGTCTAGAAAAAGTGGGAGCCTTAACCTCTTAATATCCCAAGGAGCTCCTAAGATCTGTAGTGGACCACTTTACCTTTTAGATACTGAGTGAATAGTAGACTAACTACCTTTCCATAATGTAAGGGTATCATCAGTTGAAATATATATATATATCTGAAATTTACTGTTGTGGTCCTGTACTATAGCATAAATCGGAAATAACTTTGTTGGGCCTTTATATGTACTGAATTTTGCGACATTATTATTAAAAATAAAGAGATTTGAAAATAGATTCAATTTGATAGACAAGCTAATCTACAAAAAAAAAAGCGAATTTATTTTTCTAAGAAATCCTTTATCAAGTTATAAAATATAAGAAAAATGTCAGAGGCCGCAAGAATAAATGCAAATATGAAATTATTTTAACTTGTTACTCAGGGCCGTCATCGATTAATATATGCACTAATATAAACTTTGAAGTCTCTACATAAAATTAATATAAATGGAAAATAGTTAATGTAAACACAAAGATCATAATAACAGTTTAAAGTAGTGTGTGCAGCTAGCATATACGTCACGACGCTCCACATCTGGTGAAGAATTCAACCTGCGTACATGTCACGTAC
Source organism: Diploptera punctata (assembly GCA_030220185.1). Lineage (NCBI taxonomy): Eukaryota > Metazoa > Arthropoda > Insecta > Blattodea > Blaberidae > Diploptera > Diploptera punctata. The sequence goes on from JASPKZ010009026.1 coordinate 180,965, forward strand.
CTCCACGCTGACGGGTTAATGTTATCCTCCCATGTCATATTTGGCCTAACAACTGGGGCACTTTCCCTCTGGTTTACCTACAAGAACTTTTCATGTCCCTCTTTCATTTCCCATTCGTGTCACAGTCTTGCCCATTGCAGTCTGAGACTTAACTGGTTTTATTATACCTGATTTCCTATAAAGATAATATTGCTCATTGTTTCTAGTCTTCTCCATTTGCCTGTCTGTTCATCTCTCTTTGGTCCAAAAATTTTCTGAAGAACTTTATTCTTAATTACTCATAATCTTTTCGCCTCCCTTGAAGTAAGAGTCCATGTTTTGCATCCATTTAATATAACTGGGGGGAATAAGTTTTATATACTTTCAGTTTAATGATTTTTGAGAAAAGTTCAGACAACGAGAGTCCCTGTAATGCAAAATAAACATTTCCTGAATTGAGACTATATTTAATTTCTTTCTACACATCATACCTGATTATAATTATTGTTCATAGGTATTTTTTTTTAATTCAGCCACTTCTTCAAAATTTTCCTCATTTTTGATTAATTGTCAACATGAAGAAATTAACATATTGTAAAATGTATACTTACAGCCCTTGTTTTTATATATCAGTGTTAAACAAAGTAATTATAAGTTTATTATACAACAACCACCAATTAATACATTCACATGTTACAGATAAAGACGTCCGCAGACTGAAAAAAACAATGGAAAGAAGGACTGATGTCATCTTCTAATGAATAATCTCCTATACAATGCTAATCAGTACATGAGGCCAGTTAGAAGAAGATGTAGATAAACTTAAACTGAAGTAAAAGCAAATATAAATTTTGATTCTAATGTCCAGCTGCCCCTGATTTCGTGTGGTAAAAAATTCCATTTTAATTTCTGTAGAAACAGAATTTTTCACTACGTATTTCCAATAATTAATTAATCCTGTCTTATGTTTGAAATTTTATTTATGCCTTTGCAAATTTTTGTCCTTTTAACCATTCAAGAATCCAGTTGGAAATCAGTCCTGCATTCTCTCCTTCAGCAGTGTATACCATGTACATCAACTTTTTAGGTCTGCACAGTGATTGAGATTATGTTCTTCAACAGAGAGTGAAAATTGAAATTAATATTGGGAAGTAAACATTATGAGGTTATATCATTAATAGTGAGTGGAGAACATATTTTTAACGACTCACCTCACTGGCGGTTTCAGATAATATCTTGTCCCTCTTCAGTGGAAGTCATGACTGAAGACGGACAAGATATTGTCTGAAACTGCCGGTATCAAAGAAATTTGAAATTATATGAGGTGAGTCGTTAAAAATATGTTCTCAACTTACTATTAGTGAGTGAAAAGTTGAAAATTGTTAAAGGTGCAGAAGAAATTACTAACTGCTATTATTGTAATATCATTGGTATGCAGATTAAATAAATTTTGTAATTTATATGTATACACAAATTTTATTTTAAATTTTTACTCTGAAATGTCAGGGTGCATGACTTATTTGAAGGTGCATGTTACTTCTTATAATAGTTGTGATTCACTACACCCTTGGGGTAGTACGAGATTAAAACTCCCTTTTTTTTTTTTTTTTTTTTTTTTTTTCAGTCATCATGAGATGTTAGGTGGGGGATTTACCCTGCTTAAAGGAAATCTTTGCCCCCAGAACAAGAATCTGGTAATCATTTCCATTGGAGGCTGACTCAACGCCAGGTCCATGGTGCTGCCGGAGGGTTTTACACCAGTTTAAAAATCCTTACACCAATCAGCTTGTAGCATATGATAAAAACACTCAATAGTTTGCTAGCCCAGGGAGGTTCCCATTATTGTAGCATTTTCTCTGAATCAAGGTGTTATGGTTATACCATGCTCCATTTTATACAGAATTATGAAAACAAGTGGATAGAAGATCCTCTAGAATCCCAAAATGAATAATTCATTACCAACTCCATGGGAAGAGATCTGTGGGACTCCCAAGAAAATGGAAGGACAATATTCCACTTTTATGAGATCATAACAAGTAATTTGGCCTAATACTTGTATGAATGATAGTGGTGATGATAATGTTATATTGTTAGCTGCTATGGGGACATACTCACTTTTTTCAGATACATGTAGCATAATAACTGTCTTATAACGTTGAATCTTGAGGTGCACCAAACCAAGTATGTTTTAACTATAATTTGTGTGTGTGTTAGATATTCATAATTTTATATCTATATGCAGGATCTTCTTGGTGAGTTATAAATGATTTCATTAATACAATACTGTACTAATTAACCAACTGTTGATGCAAACTGCTATCTCAAGACTGTGTAATAAAGTATTCCCACTACAGGCCTCAGGAGGGCCTTGGGGTAGTAGGAGGTTAAGGCTCCCACTTTTTCTAGACAATTGGCACTTGATGTCAGCCGGGTTGTCAGTCCTGCGTGACGGCCGCCTTTACCCCCAGAACAAGCATCTGGTACTCATTTTCATTAGAGGCTGAGTCGACCCCAGGGCCATAGTGCTGCCAGGTTTGTGTCAGTTTAAAAATCCTGACCCCACCGGGACTTGAACCCTCGACGTTTCGGCTTGTAGCGCAGTGCCTTAACCACTATGCTATGGCGTGCCTCCAAGACTGTGTAATAACTAAATTAATAAACCTACTCTACCTTAAAGAAATAACACGTCTTCTAAATTTAAAACACATCATATCATGTGACTTGCATTGATAGTTTTCCTCTTAATACCGCCAATGTCACCTTTTCCTGTAACCAAGGAAAAGAGTGTTCAGACAGGTGTAGGGCTTTTTGGTTAGAAATATGAATGACATAGGCCGTCTTCTGCTTTGTTAAGGGAAAAGATGATTGCATGGCAGTATTAAGCAGACAAACTGTGTATGTAAGTCACATGATGTAACATTTCTTTAAATTTAGATGATATATTTTCTCTATAAGTTAGACTAGGTTTTTAATTATTAATCAGTCAAAATTCATTGACGGTTTTAACCTAACAGTTGGTGATGGTTTTAATTGATAGTACTATATTATCAAAATCATTCATAATTTAATTTTACTTCTGATTCATATGCAAATGTTTAGAAAGTGCCATCGTCTTAAAATTTTGTGCACTTATTTTAACAAACTTTTTTTTATGGTTTACTTTTAGGTATATTTATGTTTAAGCCAATCAGATTTGCAATCTCACATATAACTTTAAAATTTTGATAATCATCAGAGATTATCAAAGAATGATCGGTTTGATATTATAGCAACAAAATTCATTTGTATTTTAATTAAAAGTTAATTATGTTTACTTAATTGGAAGCTCAAACCTAATCATAATTTCTAACAAATTATATCAATTTATTCTATTACAAAATTGTCTAAAAAATTGTGGCTGATCTGTGTGTCAAAATTGTATGGATCATATTTTTTAATAAAGTGCCATGTTGGTATTTTCTAATTCAAGTTTACTACTTTTGTCTTTTGAACAGATGTTCACTTTGTGTCCATCTTTTGGCATTTGCTTTTGAGATCATAAATATATTATGTACTTCTTACTCCAGCCTTAATGATATATGCTATTGTTGCATTCTCCCGCAGTGCCCTGTAATATTTAACATTCCTAATGCATCTCTTAATTGTTGCATGGTTGGATCTGAATATTTTATTCTTACTTACTTACTCACTGGCACTATCGAACCCGTAGGTTCATGGCCGCACGGACATAAGCTCTCCATACATCCCTATCCTGAGCTAATGCTTTCCAATCATTCCCTGTATAATCTACTTCCCTCAAATCATAGTTAATGTTATTCTCCCACCTCATTCTTGGTCTACCAACTGGGTGTTTTCCCTCTGGCTTTCCTACAAGAAGCTTCCATGCACGTCTTTCATTTCCCATACGTGCAACATGTCCTGTCCATCGCAGTCTACGAGACTTAACTGTTCTTATTATTTCTGGCTTCCTATAAGTATTCTAGGCCTAAATAAATTTTCTCTTCTGCTAGAGGTAAAAACAACGAAAAAACTGTTATTCCTTTTTTTAAATCAGACTTATAGCTGTAATCTTGCATTGACCATTTCCAACATTAAATGCAACAAACATAGTACTTCTACTAAATTAGAAAAATCTTCAAAATACTAAATTATTCTTTGATTTAGGAGGTGAAGTGAGATGAATAAAGATCTTGTTCATAACAATGTACATCATGTCCAGGACCAAAAAAACTAATAAGAAATCTTTATAAATAAGAAACTAATGAAATTATCGTAGTGTTGTTTGCTACAAAACGTAGATAAACTCAACATAATTTATGGTGACAACAATGAAATTGTGTAATTTTAAGTTTTGTGTTGACAACAATGAAACTAGGAAATTTCTCATATTTATTTTAACCTCATGTTTATTATAATTTTAAGTTATGTGGTGACAATGAAATTATTTATTTTTTCATTAATAACAACAATGAGTCTACCACTCTGGTCTCGAGGTAGTGTGCTGCCTTGTCACGCAGCGGACCTGGGTTCGATCCCCGGTCAGGACAAGCTTCCTGGGTTTGGTTTATTTTGGGGGTTTTCTCACCTGTAAGACAAATTTCGGGAAGCTTAGGGCCCAACAGTCCCCGAAAATCATCCGACCATTGTCATCCTTATCATTATCATCACCATCCTTCACCGGTGTGGAAAGCAACGGGAAGCTACCTCACCTATAATTCCCTAGTAAAGCTGCAAAAATGCTATGATTGCAGTGAAAGACCTGCCCTTGGGCAGAATTACTATGGATATGGATGGAACAACAATGAATTTCTTCATAAGTGGTATTCTCAGATGCACATTACACATCTCTGGGGTATCAACAGGCATAATTGCCTAACATGGGGATTAAAAAATCCACATGTAGTGAGGAAATCCAACAACTTAGTCTACACAACTCCTGCTGTGGATCTGACTGATTTACGTCAAAAGGTTGTTGGTGCTTGTCAAACCATCACAAGGGACTTACTTGAAACCACTTGGCATGAAGTTAAATATTGTCTTGACATTGTTCGAGCCACAAGAGGTACACACGTGGAAATTTACTGAGTATCATTCAAACTTACTGAGTTTATCTATGTTTTACAACAAAATGTATTGCAATAAATTTGATAGTTTCTGTTCTATGAGAGTTTGTTATTGGCAGTGTTGGTCCAGGACTTGAAAATCGCTAACTAACTAACTCTAACTCACTGGCACTATCGAACCTGTAGGTTCATGGCCATCTATATCTTGAGCTAATGTTTTCCAATCATCCCCTGTATAATCTACTTCCCTCAAATCATAGTTAATGTTATTCTCCCTCCTCATTCTTGGTCTACCAACTGGGCGTTTTCCCTCTGGTTTTCATACAAGAAGCTTCCATGCATGTCTTACATTTCCCATTCATGCCACATGGCCTGCCCATTGCAGTGTTTGATGGAAAGTTTTACCCCAGTGGAACCCATGTCCACATTTCTTGATGGTTGTATTTTATGGTGAAACATTGTCACTCTTTCGACCAAGGTACTTTTTTCGTCTGGCTTATCACCTTCGACCAGTCTGGCATGGGTAACCCTATCGGCAGCAATGCTACTGCTGGCATAGCTCTTGGGATCATTTAAGCACACATGCCACTCCACCACGACAAAGTAAAGATACCATGGAGGGCTTGAATACCTATATCTATTTTTAAATCAATATTGTATGGTGAGGCAACTCTATGGAACAAGTGATTTGACACTTTGGATTCCAAGTTCTTGTCTTGGTGTCTCCATATGGTTCATAGTGGAGAAATTGGAGCTAGGGAAGGTTTCTTGAAATGGTTTCTCTCAATTTCCCTTGTCAAAAGCTTCATTCAACCATTTCTCCATTCTCATTACATCCATTTCTTTTCATCTGCCCTTGTGATGGCACAATAGGGCTGGACGGCCTGCATCTTTGTACATCACAGATTTTCAGTGAAAGGGGCTTCATATCATCTCATCTCATCTTAACCCTGGATATGACATTATGTCAGACATGTATAAATAGTTTATTAGTTTATTTATTGCATGAAATCCATACTCCAATCATTTTTTAAAGTTGGAGAGAGACAGAACATTATTATTATTATTATTATTATTATTATATATTCAGACAAATGTAATAATTCAGTTTTTTAATGCACATAAAATATTCTGGTTTGTTCATAGCTAATTGTGGAGTCTGTGTGGAGAGATTACATACCAGGTGGCAGACAAAAGTCTGGAAGTCTTAGCAAATCACTGGCGAATGTTGTTATAGGATACTTTCTTGTTACAAAGCTGTTTTTAACATTCATTTCTATAAATGGACTATTGAATAGTGAACATTAACTTTTAATTCTATATTTCTTACATTTTTGCATGATAAATAAAAAAATTGTAACTAAGTCTTCCCGAAAGTTATTTATTCCATACAATTCATTCTTAATAAATCTTGCATTTACAAAAATAACATAAGGAATTGCCAGAATACTGAAATTAGATGTGTTCGGTCATTTTTTTTTATTTGTATGGAAATTTTCAATCACATTTCCTGCAAAAATGGTACGTGATAGAAAATTTTGGATTGCAGATCTGAATTCAGCATAATCACCTATGTTCATTCAAGTCCAAAAAAAAGTTTGAAATTTGTTGTCGAGTGTAATTATTAATGTAACAACCTCAATATAAGGTAGGGTAGCTAACAATTTTGTTTCTTTAAATGTCAAAATATCGATGTCTAAATTGAAGGAAATTCCGAATATGAATGTACCTGTAAAATCTTTACTCTACAAAATTCATAATTTTATTCGTCGTTCCTCTAATATTTGAATTAGTAAGTTGAACAGTTTAACGAATGTTCTCCTTTCAGTTATTTTATACACTAAATATCTATACTTATCTCATCTATTTCATATCATCAGGCCCAGTATGGCGTGGCAGGACTGTTGAACCAACAATCCTTGTATATCAAATGCAGTTAAAACCTTATTCAGCCTCGTGTCTATTGGAAATGCATCCCCGAAAACCAGCCGTTAGGTTGTACTGTTGGCACAAAGTCTAGGATAGGCGGTTATGTCACTAGCTAAGGGAAGACACTTCCTACTTGCTAGTGGTTAGGGGATGCAATGACGTGGCAACGTAATCTAACGTATGACCGGAAAAATTGATAATATATTATAGAATTTTGTAGAGTGACAGAGCAACTTAGATTTTAGTTGCTGCCAGAGAGATTTCTCAGGTCGAATCGTGGAAGAGTGGCGAGTTGGGATGTTTTAGGACGAGTCGAGAGTGAAGTGAAAACTTGTAAATTTTCGGGCACTGTAAGGAAATTGAGGATAGCAAAGTTGGATATCAATGAGATAATATGTGTTGTTGATAATGGGAGTTTTAATGCAGTATTTTTTCCGATCTTCAATTGTATTATAAAATAAGTAGTTTTAGTTGAATAGCCTTCTTGTGCATTTGCTATCTGCATGGGATGGAGGTGGTATGCGTGCATGTGTGTGTTTTGGTTCTATTTTTGTCTGTTCTCTAGATTGTTTTTTTAATTATTGTATATGGTGATAGATTTTATTTATTATATATATATATATATATATATATATTATAGGCCTACATGGTATTTTTTATGTATGAGTGTAAATGTGTCTGTGTGTGTTCATTGTTTTTATGCCATTTTTATGTATGTGTGTAGATATATAGCAGTGTATATATTCCTGTGTTATTTCCTTATTGATGGAACAGAATATTCACGTATGCCAAACAGGCCCATGTGCAATGAAAATGCTTTCCTTTCTTTCGCAAAAATATTAATAAATTCCATTTACTTTCTATTTAAGCTGTTTGCAGTCTATGTCAATGTGTCCCCTTTTGCGGGATTGCACTGAAAGTTACTCTCGTACTTTTTCTCACTAATTACTATATAATTATATGTAATGCAGGTCAGTAACTAATTCTGCAACAGTAATTTTGATTTTATACAGTTTTTAAAAATAAATATATGGTATTGTGCTTTTCGCTGACAATCCCCAAAATTGCTATCAATATGTTATTTCAATGGGAATGAGGAGTATCGACGGCAGTCTTTTAACTTATTTTCCTCCTCTAACGATTATCAGAGAAATTGTTCAGAAAATCACTTCTGTTCCAAATTAACAGATGAGAAATGAGATGGCTATTTCAGTACATAATATATTAATCATCCTGCATTAATGAAATATATATAATTCTGTTTTGCTATTCTAGTTCATAATAGCAAAGTGGAAAGGGTATTTTCTTCAATGGGGTCACAGTTTCTAAAATTTAGGCTGTGATTCTGTTGATATTTTATTTTTTAAATAAAATTAAAATATGTGTTTTGTTTACATGTAAAAGGAATGACAGGATTAGTAAGTACTTTTTTAATGGTAAGGAATTCATGAAATGTACATTATCCCATTAGTTCTCTAGCTTCCCAATAATTGTCACTTTTGCAAGTAGTTTTCAATGATGGGCACTCTTGAAGATATCGGCGATCCATGATGGCTTGCAGGTGACATAGAGGACACACTAGCTGAGTTATTACACCAATGCGGCACAGCTGTTTCGCCAGGCTTATCCAATGGTGAGTCGAAATGTTGTTACAGCTATTCTTCCGGGTTCGATAGTAAAACTGGATCTTCTAATAGACATGATTCAACGGAAACAAAGGAATAACTGATTGATAACTTATTAAGCTTGTATCATATTCAACGTGTACCGCTTATAAGTACTGTTAACCCTCATTAGGGCTAGTGCCACCATCTGTTTCACTAGACTACACTGCTCGACAGAAATGAAATTTTTTCTTTAACACGAATAAACATATGAGATTTTAGAAGTATTTTTCATCCTGAATTTAAATGTCATTTCAGTTTTTTCATATCAAGCAAGAGTTTTCTGTGATATTCATTTACATTTTTTTATAATTTTAATTACATCCATCTAACTCTAACTCATTCTGACGTTCCTACAAAATGGTAGATAGTGATTTTCGGGCATAGTTTGCATCTGGAACACATCTCTTCTTGGTCCAACAGTAGTCAGCCAGCATATTAGAACTCCACTTGCCTTGGTACCTCTTTTCCATTGTGGAAATTTGCTGATGAAAACCTTCACTGTGCTCATCAGAGACAGACCCAAGATTTTTCGGAAAGAAGTCTTAATGAGAGTCCAAAAATAGCATTTTTAAGACATGTTGCATCCCATAGCTTTAAAGAATGTAGAAGATCAGCCACATGTCACGATAGTTTTCTGCTTTATGATTTCCAAGTAAATTGCAACATAAATTTTTGAAAGACTGCCAGTCTGCTTTTTCCACAGGATTTAACATAGCTTCAAAATTTTCATCAGTCATTAGTGACCGTATTTGGAGCCCTATAAAAATTCCTTCTTTCAATTTAGCATGTCTGACTTTGGGTAATTTCCATTTCAGGTACAAGAATGCATCAGAAAGTTTATCCATAGCTTTGACAACATTTTTCATTACTCCTAATTTAATATGCAATGGAGGTAAATATATTTTTTCAGGATTCACTAAAGAAATATGTGACACATTTTTCTGGCCAGGGATAAGAGATTCACGTTTAGGCAATGATTTTCTAATGTAGTGAAACTGACACATCACAATGCCAGATTAACAGGTCTGAGCATGTCAAATATAAATTCATCTGCAGTCTTGCTTTTGGTGGTTCAGCATGATATTACATATAATTTCCTTAAATACAGCTTGAATAAAATCGTTACATATAAGGTAAAGGTTCCTATGATAGGTCAAAGAAAATGGTAAAATCAGTTTTAAAAAAGTACCTGTCAAAAAAAATTGTGCCTGATGGAAAATTTCTGACTACATATTCAGTATGAAAGAATGCACTAGATTCACTAATCAGATTTCTTGTGAAGAAAACCTTGTCGATCAGTGTTATTTGGAGCAAAGCGAAGGTAGCACTAAAATCAAATTTGAATGCATTTTTAAATTATTACATGCCGGTACTTGTATAGGTACTGTGTCAGTTGTAGCAACCACATGATCGATCACTGCTTTGTCACTAAACTAAGTCAGCTACTAATTCACTGGCACTATCGAACTGTAGATCATTGGCCGCACGTACATAAGCTCTCCTTACATCCTTATCCGTAGCTAATGTTTTTCATTCGTTCCTTGTATAATTATTTCCCTCAAATCATGGCTGATTCAATTATCCAACTTCATTGTTGGCCTAGCTATTGGTTTATCTACAATGAGTTTCCAAGCTCTTCTTTCGTTCCCCAGTCGTGCCACATGCCCTGCTCATCGCAGTCTACGAGACAGTTCTTATTACATATGGTTTCCCATACTGTTATGCAGTCTCCTCCATTCGTCTGTCTGTTCATCTCTCTTTGATAAAAAAAATCCTAAGTACTTTATTCTCAAAATAGGCCCTACTCAATAACCATTTCCAACATTCAATGTTTGGAATCCATAAATATAAGCGGCAGAAGAATAACAGGTTATATATATTTCAGTCTATGTTTAATTCATAA